>WEIV01006927.1:505409-603185 GCA_013390005.1 Calyptomena viridis
GTGAAAGGAATGTAGCCCTGGGCAAGGGTTGCTCTCCCCCACTTTTGGGAGTTGCAGCCTGCTTGGAGCCCAGCAGAGACTGGCTAGGCTGAGTCCTGAGCAGTACCTGCAGCATCAGATGCAGGAAAAATACAGCCATTTGCAGTCCTGGGTGCCTTGGTACCTCTCCCACTGTGTCCTTTGCAGGGTTAAGGCAGTGATGGCTGTGACAGTAGAAACTTGTACGAATGAAAAAGGAGAAGTTTCAATCTGACAAGTGAGAACCGGGGAAAAAGTGGTGTCATGGTACTGGATGTAAAGTTTACTGGGAGTAAACCCTTTCACTGTATTTGGTGCCATAGAAATGCTTTCTTCCCTCCTCAGCATTAATAAGATATAGTTGTGCATCCCAGCTGTAAAGACCAGCTTTTCTTTTACTGTCATTCCCCAAACCCAGGGGTTTTCCTGTTGCTAAACCAGTCCCAGGAAACCTCTTCCCAAAGCACATGCAAAGCCAACCAGCGAGGAGCAGAATGCCAGGGCATCACATTCTGATGTCCAGGATAAATTCCCAATAGTCCTGGAGCTGCCCTCTGCCTAACACTTTTTTCCTGCTATTTCTCCAATTTTAGGGAGCTTATAATTATGTCTACAAACCTCAGCCTGACTTAGGGCTGCATTGCCTGTGCTGTGTTTTACCGAACATGTAAACCTGAAGAATATCTTGTCCAAAGGTGAGGAACAGACCATGGCAGCCCCTGCCTGGGTTTATTTCTATCCAGCTGCAGTTTTTCCTAATTCCTTTCAGTGTTACTATCAGGCCAGCTTTGGCCGTGTGAGCAGAGAGGCGAGGAGTGCCACGGACAGCACCTTTCATGTCACATCAGAGAAATTAACCACCCACTTCAAGAGCTTACGGTGAGTCTCCATTCCTCAGTGCCTATGAAATGCCACTCAAATCTACAAACAGCAAGAGCTATTATTTATTTACTGAGTGCAAAAATCCCCCATCTCCTCCTTTCAGACTAACCCCGTAGCCTGAACTTCCAGAAATCAATTTACATTTTTAAATTCCTTTATGAGGCCTTGGTATTCGAGAGCATTCTCTTTGCTCACAGGGATCTGACAGGCTTTGTTCCAAGATATTTTTAATATTTAGAACATCGAAGAGATATTTAAAATATCAATTATCTTGTTTGGATAAGTAGCCATTAAACATGCAGAGTAACTTGCTTGAACTGCAAGTCTGCAGGCTAAAAGTGCCTCACATTTTATATGACATTCTTCATCTGTGCTTTTCAAATCATTTTACAAGTACTAATGAATAAAGTTTATTAACAATCCAGTGAAGGAGACAAGAACTGTTATCCTCTTTCCATGGCATGGAAATTGGGAGATATTTGTGTGTAATCTTGTTTTTGCTTGCTAGATTCCAAATGAACTCAAGTGCCTTTGCACCTTTCCAGAACTATACACATTCATTAAAGTCATTCAATACATACTTCAAATTCTGCCACAATGAGACCCTCCATAAATGTGAATCAGATCCAACATCAAGTTCTGGCATCACTGTGACAGCCAGTTTGTGGTCACATTAATGACATGAGTATTGACCTCAGGCCCAGATCCATCATATTTGGGAACGACAGAAAAAAGGCCAGAATTTTGACTTAAAGAAACCTTGTTGGAATTTTTTTTATCTAGTGATTTTTCCAATGTCTGTTTTCTGGATTTCAGACTGGCAAATTGTGTCTTTTTATTCTCCTCATCTGATCTAAGCAATTAGAGGCTTGAAGCATTGCAAAACTGTTAAGATTGGAAAAAATACCCTCTAAGGACCATTCTTAGCATCTTTAACTGAAATGCTTCAGTCCAGCATCTGCAAACATTTGCATGTGAGCAAGAGGTTGTACTTAAGCACTTACTGAATCAGTAAGAAAGACAATATGAGGGGAGTGGACCTGCACTTCTTACCTGCATGGTATGAATTTACCCTTCCCCAGGAAAATTCTTACCCAAACCCCAAACTAGCAGATTGTGGCAGAGTTTGAAGTGATTATCCAACTTTAAAGTGTTCATCATAGTGATGTCTTTTCTTCCCCAGAAGCACACGTATTTCTGTTGCTAATTGTAGCCCCAATTATTGTCTCTCATCCCATGAGGGAATAAAACAGCAAAGCAGTTGACCTACTAGTACATACACTCGGGAGGACCTTTCCCACACAGGGTCTCCTCTAGTTTGGGATTTGGAGGGGACACTCAGGTCCCCACAGGTGTTAACTGCTCCCTAGGGGTCTATTCTTGCAGTGCTCCAGCTGAGGGAGTTACATTCCATACGTCAGTAGGTGCAGGATTTGTCCCATGTGAAGGACAACTGTCACTTTATTAAATAGTGACATCAATGATTGTCTGCCTGGCAATAGCTGTGCCTCGGTTCACAGCTCTGCATACAGAAACCAGAGCATCTTCTGAACAGAAAGACCCCTTCTTATATTCTCATCCCGCACAGTTTTGCATGTGGTAATACATGCCAGGGAGACTACTAGACAAATAGGGTCTTACAATCTTATCTCAGATCTTGCTCAAACATGAGATTTTTTTAATCATAAATGCTAAAAATATCACTCACATGTAAGAGTGATAACTGCAAGAAGGATTCAGGCTTGCCTGAAATTGCTGCAGTCCAGGAAATTCATAGTTAATACATAACTCTCCTGACAAACAGCTCAGATGACAACATACCTATAATTATAGTTATACCTGATCATGTTGCCTGGGGAAAAAGGAAGGTGATACTGCAAACACAGAGGGGCTGCATCCTAGTCTTTATCCCCCAGCCAATGCTCCAGACTCCCTTGGACCTCTCAAGGAATTACTGCTGGCTAGTCAGTCCTGGGAAGGAATATACTAGACATGCTATGCTCTCACCTGTGTGTCCCTAATTTTGTGAGCTGTGCAGTACCTGCTTAACATGATGCTGGCAAACTAGAGCAGCCTAAAAATGCAGGCAGGTAATAGAGGCAGGGTAGGCTTGAGCTTGCGTCTTCTATCCCTGGGAGGTTTGCAGGGCTGGCAGATGGGAAGCCAAGTACTTACACCGTCGTCATTACTAGCATGGTGTCTCTTGTATGCCAGCTCCCCAGGGTGTGAACCAGGCACTGTGGCTGTGCAAGGGACAAAAAAGGCCATGCATGACAAGGTGGATGGAGAGAGGCCACGGGGCTGAGTAGGCAGAGGGGTTTGTGTCTTATATCTTCGGGGTTCATCCTGCCAAGACCCACCTTCCCATGGAGTTGCTACACTGGGCCACCTCTTGGCTTGCTGACAGAGCTAAAGTCCTTCAAGATTTACCCAGTCTTCAGTTTGGCAATCCCTTTGCACCTTATGTGCAATCCTAGGTATGAAAAAACCTCAACACAACTGGCTCAGCAGGGCAGGGTCCTGCCTTGCCTCTTTTGTCTCCAGGATGAGCACTTATCCCCATCAAACAAAACCCACTTCTTTAGAATGACCACTCTCTCTAGCACAGAGTGAGCAGTGATACTCTCTATTGGCACTGCAAGCAGAGATACGAAGCTGTCCTTCTTGCATTTGCTCTAAATACTCACTAGATTCCCAGGATTAATATTTTCAGGATGAATATTCTCATATGGTTTTACAACTTTTTTTTTTTTTGGCTGAGACAGCAGTGTTTCCTAATGTGTAAATTTTCCTGTTTTTTCCCTATGCATAAACCTTAAACTCTCTCAATAACTAATTGTTTCATGTGTCTCAGACAAAGTGTAATCAACAGAGAGGATGGTGGAGAAGTGTGAAATGACAGAGTGACATTCTATGCTTAAATAAGCAAACTACACCCAAATCGAACAATGGCTCGAAAATGTTTCCATAATAAGGGTGCATAAATTACCTCCATTACTTGGAAAGCTCTTACTTGCATCTTACCAGCCACATTTCTGGTATTCACAAGAGCTGATACACTCCGATCATGATAGACATGCCTCTGTTACAGTAATTATAAAATGCTTTGTGAAAATATCATTGTGTCTACACAGCTACTGAAGTTGTACAGTCTGCTTGGTATTTGTTTATTGCCTCTGTGAATTTAAAAAATACAGTTAAAAAGAGGAAGAAGAAGTACATTTGGAAAAAGACCACTTTGTGATATTTATTCTCTGTGAGGGGAAAAGAAAATATATCTCAGGTTGTGCCAACACATGATACGCACCAGCTGGATAATGTAAAGAGGGGATGGTTCATTGGTAAAACATGAGCAATAAATCCTGATCGGATGGAAACATTGCAAGAAGACATACACTGATGGTTTCCCATGTATGATTTCTATCACATATGCATATGTACATATGTACAAGAAGGGTATGGGAGCAGGAAGGCTTGATGGTGAGAGGACCAAAGCACTCAGAGCTGGGTGCTGGTGCTGGTTCTGCCCCTGGCTTTGTGCAGCCTCTCCAGACCCTGAGAAGGGTGAGAAAATTTCTCCTCTCTCTTGCTCTCCTCTTGCAGTTTGAAAAGGAATCTCTCGTCAATGCACAAAAGTCTTTTTCAATTTTGGGGTTCTGCAACTTGAAAAATAGTAAGTTTTATTTTTATTTTAAAGGAAAATCCTGTACAGTTCAACCAAAAATGGAGCCCTTACAATTATTTATTCAGAGACTATAAATTTCATAATTTTTCCCCTCAAATGTTTTTGTTTTATTTGGATACATCTAATGATGTAAAGCTATAAAAAAATCAACTGAAAGTTCTTTTCAACTGCTGAAAATCTGGAAAATAATTATATTAATAAATGGAAAATAAAACACAGCAATAAAAGTGATATGATTTGCTTTTAATTCTGTGGCTGGATTTATCATTACACCAAGGTAATATAAAGCATCTGACCTGAACACGATTTTGGTACTTATTACAATCACTGGATTCATTAAAAAGGCCATGTTAACTTTATTTTAATAGTATGAGAGCCTTGAATTATAAGTATTTTCAAAATTAAAATCAGTCAACATAAGTAAAAGCCTTAAACAAATCTGAAATGCCTTAAAGGATTGTCCTGAATTAATTTTAACACACAGTGTGAGAGGAAAATGTACTTGCATCCTACTCTTTTTATTAATAAAATGTATGTGGAGGAAGTTTGAAGAGAAATTGTCCACAAGCAGTAAAGTGCAAAGTGCAAAATAACAAATATACTCCATTTTTTAAAAAAAATTGCCCAGTTTTAACAAGCCAACAGGGTATGAATGCATGAACTGTATTTCAAATTAACCATAGCAAGCCCTTCCACTTACCTGGAAAACCTGATCCATACGCTAAGATTTTGTATGTTAATTTATACTGCAGAGTTCTTAACATCTGACATCGGCTGTAACATTACAAGTTGTGCTATGACTTTATTAAGGGATGATTTCCAAAGCCCTAAAGAATACTTATTATGTTGTAATATATATTTCTGAAGAGGATTAGGTCTTTGATGCTAAAACCTAGACGTTTTAGAAGCGAGTTTACTGAAATGAAAAAGATTACATACGTTTCTTTGTGTTGCACCAGGTAGAGCTTTTCCACCTTCATTTCAACTTCGTTTCACAAACCTCAGTGGTATCACAAATGAGAAATGAATTTAAAATCCCTCAGAGTTTCATTACTGAAATGGGATATTCCAGAGAAGGACCCGGGGCTTGTGCTGAACAACAAACTGAACAGGTAACAATGGGGAAAAAAAAAGGAAAAATATGAAAAAAGACAGGATACTTCCTGCAATCTGTTAATATCAGACTGAGCAGCAGCTGGATTTCAAGGGCTGTGTCTGGTTCTGGATGCCAGTCTTTCAAAAGGATTGAAAAAGTTGAAAGAAGAGCAAGAACAATGAAAAAGTTTAGAAAACTTGACCTGTGAGAAAAGACTGATGAAACTGGGTTTGTTTAATTTAGGAAAGAGAGGACGGGTAATGGTTTTCCAGGATGTAAAAGGTTGTTGCAGAGAAAAACACCATCAGTTGTTCTCCAGATCCACTGGGGGTAGAATGAGAAATAATCAGCTTAATTGCAGAAAAAAAAAATGTAGGTTAGATATTAGCTAAAATGTCAAACTATAAAGAGAGTTAAGCACTGGGAGAGGTTACTTGGGAGTACTGTAAAAAATGTGGCACTGGAGGTTTTTGAGGCTGGGTTAGAGGAGCAGTGAGGGATGTTCCAGGTACAGAACATAACCTCGGGCATGGGACATAGCATGTCCTTCAGGGTGCACCCAACACTGCAGCACCACATTGAAATTGTGCACCCCAGAAATTGAACAATGGACCTTCATTGTAGGATAGTCTGGTCAGGTTGGGATTTTCAGACAAGGGCATTTTGTAATTTTGTTTGAAATAGTCCATTTGTCTGCTCCCAGCATCAGGAGAAATATTTTTCTTTTAACATTCTTCTCAAATGTATTGACATTTCAGTTCTCAGGTCAGTCCCTATTTTAATATATATACACACACATATATCTTTTAAATAGGAAAATCGATTGATTACCTTCATTGAAGAGAATTTACATTATATATGTGTAAAAGCAAAAGCCTCTTGTTTTTTCACTCCCTGCAACCCTTGCCAGCATCACCTCCAGTACATGTTCCTCAGAACCCAGCAACCAAACCAAGCTTGCCTTTCCCTGTGGGATGGCTCATAAACCTCCTGGTCCTCAGCACCAAGTTGTACTGTATCCCCAAGGCCACTTCATGTTCTCAGATGAGGAAATAGTGGATATTGGTCGATATTGCCTTCCTCCTGCAGGGAAAATGCAACTTTTTTGTTATTGAAAAATTTATTTGCTCAAAAGGAAACTTTCTCAGACACCCATTTGAAATGGTGCCATGAGTATGAGCTCCTTTAGGAGATATGGAGCACTGAAACCCCCACCACATCCGGGGTTTTGCAGTAAAAAGGAGTGAAATCTTATTTTTTCTGTTATAAACTGAGGGAAGGGACAACAGAAGTATTTATTAACATACACCATGAAGGCATTAAGCATTACTCTCAATAAAAGACTGTAAGAAATCAAGAATGAGACTTCCAGGCTTATCCTGACCCTGCAGACAGCAGTTGTCATGCTCTTCCCTCTCTGCTGTGATCCTGCTCACTCCCACACATGGTTTTGCACTGAGATGTGTGTCCTGCCACACACATCCCCATCCTCCCTGCTTGTGGGCAACAAGGCTGGTGAAGGGTCCAGAGCATAAGTCTTATGAGGAGCAGCTGAGGGAGCTGGGAGAGTTCAGCCTGGAGAAAAGGAGGCTCAGGGCAGACCTTATCACTCTCTACAACTCCCCAAAAGGAAGTTGTAGTCAGGTGGAGGTTGGTCTCTTCTCCTGAGTAAGAAGCAATAGGACAAGTGGAAATATACTCAAGTTATTCCAGGAGAGGTTTAGATTGGATTTTAAGAAAAATTTCTTTGCTGAAAGGGTTGTCAAACATTGGAACAGGTTGTTCAGGGAAGTGGTGAAGTCACCATTCCTGGAGGTATTTAAGGGACACATCAGTGTGGACATGTTACTGGTGGACTTGGCAGTTCTGGGGTAATGGTTTGACTCAATGATCTTAGAAGTTTTTTCCAATCTAAATCACTCTCTGATTCTAATTTTTCTATAGGTCAGTGCAATAAGCACCAGACTCTGTGGGTGGCTGGAGCAGGAGTGTAAGGCCATGATGGAAGGGATGCTCATGAGGTCATAGCCCAGTGGCTGGAACAGGAGATCCTTGGGAGAAAGGATCCTGATCCTTCCATTGAATCTGTATTTTATATTAAATTATCACTGGGTAAAATATGGAAAGGCTAGAAGGTGCTCTTCTCCTTTGCCAGGGACCAGGTTTGGTGAGGCTCCTTTCTGGGGGATGCAGGATGCTGTTTGCAGATCCAGCAGTGCAGGGTTGGCTTCTCACTCTATATTGTAACCAGTTTTCCTGTTACAGGGACAAAAGTTTTTGTCTACATCAGGGCTGCTGAAAACCTGTACAAATCTTAAATGTGTTTTAAATTTATGAGATGAAAAAAAAGGAGGGGGTGATGTGAGTGGAGCACATTTGCACAGGAGCTCAACTTGAGAAGAAGTGTGTAAATCTGCACTCGTTTCATCCAGCTCTGTTCTCTTCTCAAAGAAAATCCCCAGTGAAATATTATTCAGAAAAGAGTAACTTTCAAATACGGGAAATGACAGTGCTTTTAAAGTGGCACCTACATGCCCCAAATCCAGGGAAATCTTAAAGACACAGCATGAATCTGCACTCAAGCACTGATGCCATCATACTTTCAGATGTGGAATAAAACTATGCATGATAGAAAAGTTGCTCGCCAGGGTCCGTATGCCAAACAGACCCTGACTGTATCCTCTGTATTAAGCCAAACACTTCTCTTACACAGTAAAAAAAGAACACAGCTCTGCAAGAACTGAGTTACACTGAAACCATCACCCATAGGTGCTATTGGGAAGCAAGGGTGCTGTGTTTAAGTGAGGTGATGTCAGCTCACAGCCAGAAACAAGCAAGAAACACAACACTGTAGGGTCCCTCACCAGCACAAGGTAGCTTGTTACAACATATTCACCCTCTGCTCATACCTTTAAATTTTGCTTTTCACAATTTCTGTTGACAAGATTTATCAAAGGATGATTTAGGATACTAGGAAGGTTTTGGAAAGGAGCATCCCCATTCCCATCAGTAACAGAAAGCCTCTGTTCAGAAATGCACCCCACTACTTTGTTTTATTGGTCCCCGATGTTGCCAATATTTGCAAAATTTCTGTACCAGATGTCCCCTCACGGTAGAGGGGACAAAGAGTTCTTATTGTGTTCCTTTCTTACTTAGTATTTCTCCCCAGCAAATTCTTTCTTTCAGAAAGTTAAAAAAGGTTCCTCTCATGCTCTGCAAACCTTTGTATCAACTCCCAAAGACTCTTCCATGGTCCTGTGCTCCCTTGCCTGGCTCCTCTTCCTGTCATCTACTTTCTGTGAAGCACATTCTCTCCACTTTCTCTCATCTTGACAAACACACACACACGCTACTGAGGGGAAAAAAAAAAAAAGGAAACAAGAAAATTCAAACAGGCAAAAGAGCACCAATTTTCCAGATTTTCAGTTGGGTTTGTACTAGACCTGCAAAGGTTCTTGTTTTCCACACCTCTATCCTCGGCCTTTTCTCCCCTCAGCACCCCTCTGTCCTGGGCTTTGCATGGTGCCTTTTCCATTCCCATTTTCACTTCCATCTTTTTCTTCTGCTTGCTGTTGCCCAGAGGCTTCTGCCCATCTCTCCATGGTAGTTCACAGGCTGATTAACCACATGGGGAAAGGTTTGGCTGTGCCCAGCCATGTTCAGCCTGTGGCTCTGCTGCCTCCTTCCTTCCACGGGCTGGAAGCAGATCCAGTACTACACTCCATGGGTGTCCACTAAGCCATAATCTGGGTTTCAATCTCCCTTCCCCGGGGTATTTATTGCCATTTGACTTAGTACCCCAAAACAGGGGCTTCAGAGGAGACAGTGACATGAGATTCAGCTCAAATATTTGTTTTTTTCTTCTCCTGTCTCTCAATGCATATCTCAAATGGGTCTGCCAGCCACATGTTCCTGCAGCCACTTTGCTACATGCCCACTCCCTCACCAGATGCTGATGCTCTTGTGGACCATGAACATACCAGCTCGATGTTGAAACAAGGAAGAAATGGTGGAAGACAGACCCAGCTTTGCTGTCACACACTCCTGCTTATGGGGATAAGCACCTTCTGGCATAGACTCTGCGTCTGTATCACTCTGCCTTTTCATAACTCAATCCTGCCAGCTTCTGAACTATTTTTATTGCTCTCCTCTGAATAATTTTCAATCTGTCACTATCTTTCAGGTAATGTGGTGCCCATAATTAAATACTGCAGGCGCTACTGCACCAGAGCCATATGCAGACGGGCTATTACCTTCTTGCACTGTGATGTCTTCAGCCCCAAATCAAATTGGCCTTTTTTTACTGCCATATCTCAAGGCAAACTCATGTCTAATTTACTCCACACTATCATCTCTAGATCTCTTGCAGCATTACTGCTTCTCGGGTTTTTATCTCTGATTGAATATCTGGGGTTTAGATTATTTTTCCACGAATGTCGTAGCTTCTATTTTCTATGTTGAATTTCATTTTATTCTCCACTCATTTTTCCTGCCTTTTTGGATTCCTTTACATTATTTTGCTCTAATCTTTGGGATTTTCAAATCCACCCAGCTTAGTTTAGTTTGCATATTAAATCCACAAAACATTCACTTTTCCTTTAAGGTGACTGAAACAGCTGGTAAACAAGCTCCCCATTCAGCAAATCATTTCAGCACATGCTTACAACCTTTAGGAGTCAATAGTGCTCAGTTATGGGATGAAGCATGTGTTGGCATCCTTGTTAGTTTGGTTGTAATAGAGAGAGCATCCTTCTTTTTTGAAGTGCAGCAGGTATCTGCAGTGGGGCTGTGGCAAGGAGGGACAGGTGACATGGGGCAAAGGAGGTACTGAGTATCACTAGTGAAGCAAACCCATCACAGGCTGCCAAATGCATCCACACATCCTCACCTGCACAGCCAGGGCTTGCTTTAGGGTTTTGCCCTGTTGAGATGCCACCAGAGGCTCCCCCAGATCAGCTCGTTGCCATTCCTCTGTTCTTTCTGCTGAGACACGTTCGAAACCACGTCAATCTGAATTAATGTTGGGAGTAAGACGCTGGGTGACAGCAGTGACTGTTTTATTAAAATCTAAGGACCCAACTGAGCAGTCCTGAACTGTGCTCAGATAGATAATCCCACCTATTTTGAGCATCAGATCTGAATTCACAAATTTTCTATTTCTATAGAAAGGAACTCAGTGTTTGGTGATCAAAATTTACTTTATGTAAATCCATGCTGTTTCTTTTCTCTGTTAACCTCTAAGTGCCCAATCCCACCAAAGTTGATGGAAATATGTATTTTCCCTCCCAACAGCTTCAGATTTAGCTGCAAGGATTTATCTACCTGGAGAAAAATAACTGGAACATCTACAGAGGAATAAAATCAGTCCCAGCATCTGAAATACATTATTTCAGTAATCTGCTCTAGAATAAACAGTATTTTCTGGAAAACTCTACTCAGCAGACACAGCGATTATTTGGAACTAAAACTTCATTTATTTGGGGATACTGCCCACATGAGGAGGTGCTCCAGAGCAGATATTTCTTAGTATGCTCCCCTTTGTTTTTTTGGAGTGGGGAGGAGGGTATGGGATGGGATGGCTTATTTTAGCAAAATTCCCTACATAGACAAGCTCAAACTGATGTTTCTTTTATAGTGTTTGTTCCTTTCCTTGAATAGGTACAGTAGTGCTGTTATTTTTACTAGCAAAACAGGACCAGCTTTCTTCTGTTATCACAACATTTTCATTCTAATTTTCCTATGGCTCTTCAGCTTTTCATTAAGAAAAGAAAATGAAGTGGCAGTGCTTTAGGAAATTTGTTAGCTAATTCCCTTACTGGTGAAGAAATCCAGGTTAGATAGTTACTATATGTTCACATTTTCAAGAATCAAATTGAATTTCCTTTTCTATTTTATTTGTCCTTAAGAAATTCCAGTTCAGATCCTGTAGATATTTGAATAAACAGGTTTGTTGTAGGACTGCTTGTGAAAAGCCAGTTCTCAGTAATATGCAAGTATATTTGGGGGAAAAAACCTGTGATGCTGGAGAAGGCTGGTTGATGGCAACCTGGATCCACACAGGGAAACGTCCACCCCTTTGCTCAGGTGAGAGCAATACAGTCTCTGAACTCACTGTCCACTCAAATGAACCCACTCAACCTCAGGTCTGAGGAGCAAATGCTCACAGAGAATTCAGCATCAACACACACTTCACAAATAGTTTCCAGAAAACACCATTCAAGAGCATTTAATAACTGCCATCTCAAAAACCTGTAACACCCTTGCAGACAGCCCATGACCAAAAAGCAGGAAAAAATTGAACAGATAATTTACTATGCATTTTCCCCCTGTTTCATCTTTGCTTGCTTATTTATTTTACTAAGTTTTCTGACCTTTCTGCAAAAATTGCCTCAATTTTTTTTATTCTTATTAAGATTGATTTTTTTTTTAAAAAGTTCATCAGTCCAGCCATTTTTTTATTCACCCTTAATTTAATACTCTTCTAATTAATTAATGGGCCTACTGTCTCTCCAGAATGTCTTTTCCCTTTGATATAGGCTTTAAAACCCTTTTAAAATTCTTTGGTTAGGTCTAAATTCTTTTTCCCCCTTATCCTTATTATTTCCCCTATAATCCCTAACTGAATTGGAGTATGCCTGTTTGATTCCTTCCTCTGCCCCCTCTTGCTTTCTAATTTTGACTACAGCTTTTTTTCTTTCCTTTTTTTTTTAATTAAAAAAATTAAAGCCTCAGATCTTTGCACAGTCCCTTATGAAGCCACATTGGCCGCTTCTTGTTCTCTCTGTTCTTCATTTTGAGAGGAGCAGGAGTCTCTTGCAGTTTAATTATGGTTTCTTGCAGGAGTCCCCCTGCTTCCTCTCGTGCTGGTGGCTGTACAGTATTCCTCCTCCTCCTCCTTTCTCCTTCTCCTCCTCCTCCTCTGCAGACTTTTGCTAAATACAGTATGCACGGTGTGTACCAACCTTTCAGATCTACCAGATTTCTCCCTCATTGATATATAAAAATACCTGCCTAAGGATTTTTCATCCAGGCAGGCTTTTTCCTGTCCCTTGCCTTCTTTCTGGAATTAAATCCATTTTCAGAAGGACGAGGGGATGCTGCTCCTTTTGTTAGCTTCAGCATCCATTTTTTAAATTGTTTTCCAGCAATTGCAGCTGCAAGGTTGGAATCGATCCATGGCCAAAATTCTGGCACATTTTATATATTTTACCTGAATATAGCTGAAACCAGGGCCAGATCCTGTGCAGAGGTAAATCTCTGCAGCCTTTTACTTCCTTAGACCTGTTTTCTGCAGGCAGCAGATGCGGCTCAAAGTTCTTCAAGACACTTGGGAGTGATTTCAAAGCCCTTCTAATTTTCCTGATAATATTGGCACTCCTGGGTGCTAGTTTCCTGGTAGCTTAATTTTTTTTTCTATATATATAAACCTGCAAATGCTGATAGCTTGAGTTTCTGAAATCAACTCTCAGTCCTCATGAAGCTATTTTAATTAGAATGGGAGGGTTCTGTTAACTAAAAGTAGAAGAAATATCGGTATGAGGGTGCTCTGACTTGTGCTCAGCCTAGCGAGTGTCTCGTAACTCCTTGTGAATGCTGAACTATAAGAAATTTTAGATATTGTTGGGGAGGGTGACTTTTTTCTCTTTTTCTCTTCGCTTCTATTTTTTTCTTTCTTTCTTTCTCCTTTTCTCTTTTTTTTTCTTTCCTCCACCCCTTTCCCCCGCATCATCTACTGTTGTGACCCAAAATCTTTTGTTCTCACATCTGTAACATACCACATTCCCAGCCACCTTTTTCACAGCACACATTGAAACCCAGAAGGTTTATAATATCTTCCTGTCCCCTTTAACCACGACGCTTCCCCATCCCTATGCCCACAAACGATGCCTTACAGTCCCGTAATATTTGTTTACATCCTTTTAGTTTTCCTCGCTCTTTTTCTCTGCTGAGCCTTCGCCCCTCGGTGTCCTTTGAGCTGCCTTTCATGCCAGCAGACCCTGGCTGGTTAATTGTCCATCCGGGACAGGCGAGGTTGAGCCGGGCTGAGACGCGTTTCCTCTTGTCGTGACAATTGTTTGGACTGTTCACCACTTCACACTCGGATGAGTTTTTCCTTCTCCGCTGCCCACACGGCCCTGGCTGGTCCTCCCGCGCCTCCTGGGTGCAGACACATCCCAACACGGGGCTGCTTGGTTTCCCCTCTGGGGAGACTTCTCCGCCTCTGAAGCTGATTTTTTGCCATTTGGGGTTGGGGTTTTTAGCCGTTTTTTGCCGGGGCTGGAGGTTTTGTCCCAGAGTCAGCGTTGTGTGGGCTGCTCCAGTATTGATTCCCAGTCCTTCTGGACTTTTATTTTATTTCATTCAATGTTGGCACCATATGGCAACTATGGCAACAGAATATATAAACCTATTCAGTTTCTGACTACAGTCTGGCTTGTTAAAAGGCTCTATGCTCTGTCTGGAGGAAAAAAAATGATTCCTACACATAGTGGTAGAGTAGTTCAAATAATACTTCACTGTCTTTAAAGTTTCCCTTTTCTGATATGACAAAGAGGACAAAAAAAGGAAACACAGATATATTTGACAGGGTTTCACAGTGCAAACATATGATGTTGAAAGAGTAACAGGTTAGTTTGAATTAGAAATGCAATTATAGTATATATATAAAATCACAATGTTTGTAAGGCCCATTAGCAACATATTTGTGTTTATTTTTGTTTCATTTTATTTGCAAAGAAAGCTGTAAGCCACTGCTTCTCAGGAATCCAGCTGCTAATAAAGCAGCTGGCTAATAAAGGGCAGAAATAAATGTCTGAGGGAAATATTTAAAAGCTTCCCAGTGACTTAGGGACATGTGTCAGTTGGGACACATCATTTATTTAGGCATTTTCAGAAATTGCAAGTGGAGCATGCACTTGCTCACATGAATAGTTTTACTTGTGCAGTGCCTTTGAATTCAAGCTAAGGTTACTCATGTGCATAACTCTCCTCAGGACTGGGCCCTACGGCTGTTTCTTCCTCCTGAAAAGATACTGGGGGAACTAATTTTTCTGATGATTAATCTCAAACGCTGCACCTGCAGTGCCTGCTTTCACTTGAATGAGAAGAGATTGATTTATCTAGCTATCTTTCTGTCTGTCTCATTATCCATCTCCCGTAGCATCGCAGTACCTCGCAAAGCGATGACGAACTTATCTTCCCAACAGCCGTATGGGGCAGGATAGTATTATCTCCACTTGCCAGATGGGGAGATCAAGGTAGGAATCAGCAAAGTGACAGCCTGAGGTCATGTAAGAAGTTAGTGTCAGAACCAGGCAGTGCAAAGAGCTTTCTGGACTCCCAGAACCCATGCCATAATTCCAGTGCTATCCGATTGCTTTTTAGATCCTCTGCAAGGGATTAAAAAATCCTGCTGCTCAAGCTCCGGCTCATGGAGGAGCAAAACCTTGCTGTGGTCCATCGTGGCTGATTTCCTGCACTGCTACCTGAGCTGAGAGCTACAAAACAAACATGCCCTGGGCAAGGGAGCAGCAAAGGCCTGGAAGAAAGGAGGATTCTCTTATGCTTTAAGAATAAGAAAAACATCATTATCAAAGCTAGGATAAAAAATAGACATCTCCTGAGGTTCCCTCTGCCATCCCTGAGGCGTGGCACTCTAGTTAGGCAGGAGCATCAGAGGGGAGAGTGAACATGAGGGGCTGCTTGCGGGGACCCCAGCTACAAATGCGACATGAGCAGAGCAGGCTTGGAGTCTCCTTTGGATGGGTGAATACAGGAGGGGCCAGCTGAAAACAGGATGCTGGTGGACCAGCTGGGTGTTCCCAACATTTGGCTCAATGGCAGCCCCAGCCTGACACACAGGGAGTTGAAGGAAAGTGTTCAGTGATCGTGTATCTGGTGCCTGGAAAGCAACCCAATCCTGGTCATGATGTGCTGAAAGGCCTTGTGGTAACCTCCCTTGACACAAGGGTTCTGCATGAATATTTCAATGCACTGAGGGCTTTTCCCACAGAGGTGCAATCCCATCCATCTTCCAAGGTGAACCAACAGAGAGCACCCCCAGGTTGAGGTACATCTACCCAAACATGTGGTACACCCTGGGGGAACCTGTGTTTCTTGCCTGACTCCAAATCACAGTTTGAATCCAGGCTCCTCATAGTACCTAGGGGTGACCCAAACCCTGACCATCCCTGGCGCTTCCTGTCCTGCTTATCCAGCCCCAAACAGCTGGAGTGCAGATCTGACCTGCTCCAGATAGGATCTGGCTTCATGGTGATCTCACCAGGAGTATGCCATGAGACAAGTCATCTGGCAAACTCTCAGGTATCCCATGGTCAGAGGAAGGGACGTTTTTTCAGATATTGGTGAAGGTGGACACCAGCCAAACCACTGACCCTGGAGCAGGGACACTAAAGTTTCAGGTTTGTTGAGATGAACTCCTAAAGCAAAAGGGCAGACAGCATTAATTAACTTCCAAAAGCACCAGCTTTGATTAACTTTCATGCTGTCCCAGTGCCCAGTAGCATCTCCTACCTCCAGTATCAGGAGGATCACACTGCGATGCCCACCAGCTGATGGAGGTGGCACTGTGATGCCTGAGCATCACCTGGCCAGGTGCCAATGTGTTTGCAGGGAAGGGAAGAGCCCACAGCAAAGCCAGCATCATTCTCTTGCCCCAGCCCCATCCAGCTCCCGTGGGATATCCCCGCTGAAGGCACTGTGGGTTAACTTTTCCGGGCATGTCAGCTCCATTGCTTTCAACAGGGCTACAAGCACGGAGAACCTCACCTTTCTTTTTTCTTAATGTGTGTCTTAATGTGCAGTCGATAGGGCTAGTTATCTTGTCAGGGGCCTGGGGTGAGCAGGGGTTGATGGGCGATGGCAGCCAGCAATAGTTCTTCGCTCACCGCTTTGTAGTGTGCACCCAAGTATTACAAGCCTGGGTCCAATACAAATAAATAATTAAGTGCATTTCCCGGGGCAAGAAAATGAAGACTTGGAGCTGTGGCAAGAATGAATAAGTACGAGACCTCTAGACCTGCAGTGCACGCACGCAGCGTGTGACTGACAGTGGGTTTCTTGCAGCCATCACATCAAAGGCTCCAGAAAACTGCTGTGCAGGGTGTTACTGAGAGGAGAGGCTCTGGTCCTGCCAGAGGGGGGGACCCAGCATGCCAGGCAGGGGCAATCCATGGTAGTCAGGATTTTGAGCAACCCCAGGAAAATTTGTTGTTCTTCAGATGGCACCATCAATTTTAGGAGAGTGGTCTTAGAGTGAAGAGGGGAATAAAGGCCTTCCTCTCCCCAGCCTTGCAGGTGGAGGGTGGGCAGCATGTGAATCTCCAGAGAGACCCTAAGGGAGAACTGAGTTGTCACCTGTGTCCCCACTGGGCTCTTGGCTTCCTCCCACCCCAGCCCACTTGATCTTCCTGTCCTACAAGGACTCAGGGCACCCTTATCTCCTCAGAAACAAGAAAGGAAGGAGCTCTAATCCCCAACTCTAAAGATCCTCCCATGCTGGGGATGCCTGGAACTGCTGCTTGACACTTGAGGGTCTCAGGAGATGTGCTGGGAAAATGAGTCAGCATAAAAGGCATGATTTTCTGGACCACACCTGGGATGCCTCCTAAATGTATTTCCAATATATAAAAGTGTGGGGCAGCAAGAATGCTCTCTACATACACCTGTGTGCTCAGCTTTCTGTTACAGAAGGGCCAAAATTAGGCTCCACAGATCTTCATCCATTTCTCTAGCCAGGCTTTTTGGGGCCAGCTGAAGTCTCTGTAGAGGTTTCTCCACTTTGGAGCTTGTAACCTCTGGAGTGAGGGTTGCATGTTTTGGCAGGTTGACACAACATAAAAGGCTCCCAAGCACCACTCAGGTCTGCACATTCACCACCAGTTCCATCACAAGTTGTTGTAAAACAGACTCACTCTTTGAGTTTGCATTTTGTTCTTATCTGTTTCAATAAACTGAGTTTTTCCTCTTCTCTCCCTGTAAGTGGGCTAAAACTTACCTTTTATTTAATTTCCTTGGGGGACATTGGTTTCTGTTTGATTTTGTAAGTAATTTTTCTCACCTTTGAGGGGAAAAGAAGTGCAGCTCAGTGTCTTCTGCACCTCTCAGCAGTTGCTACAATACCACCTGCACTACTGTCATGGTTGTTTGGGGAAGGGACAGTCAATACCTTCTTAGTCTTGAACAACTTCGTTAGTGCCAGTTGTTTCTATGAAAAATTCCTTACAAAGGTCATTCTTGAAAAAAACTCACCAACAACAGTACCTAATTTTCCTTGGTACACTTAAAACTCCTCTCTGCTCCTGTCCTCTACTACTGGTTTGAGTTTTTCTCCCTCCAATTCCTAGTACCCCTTGTGCCTCATGCAGTCCTGCTCCAACTCCTGATCCACACTAGACCTTTCTTCTCTCTTTTCATTATTCTTCTCCTATTTCCTCACTCCTTAGGTTTTATTCAACTTTCTTGACTGCCTCAGACTTTCTCTTCTTTTCTACAGCCTGGCTTCTCCTTAGACTTTCCCTCTTTGCTTCTCCCTGAGATTTTGGAGCCTTCCCTGCAGAAGACACAAGCACTCATCAAGATACAGCTGACTCAGAGGGGACAGCAGCACAGAGTCTTCATTTGTAGAGAGGGTAGGAACCAAACTTGAGCCCTTTAGACATCCATGAATCTTGGAGTACACATAACTGAATGAGTTGTGTAGTATAAAGCTGTGCCCAGGCTTTGTCTTAGTTATTTCTCTGCTCTTAGCCTTAATTCAGAAGTCTTCACATGGTGAGGAGCATTAATTTTTCACAGGGATTATACTTTAATAACAATTTCAAAATTGTCATTCTCATCCTGACCTGGTGCAGATTTCCTGGAGGTAACTATGTCAGAAACAAACAGGTCTGGAACCTGCCAGTGAAACAGCTACTTGAAAAACACTTTGCCAGAGTGAACATTGCATTCTCTTGCCATGACACATGGTCCACACTGTGCAGGAATGTGATTGGGACTCCAGGTTTGCAAGACCAGAGACCTGCAGAAGAGGTCCCTGTTTTGGGATGAAGTTGAGGTGGGAGCTCTCTCTGTGATACAGACAGGTTTAGAAACTAGAAAATACCCACAACATGAAGTGCACGGATCTCTGCTCACTCTCTCCTTTCCCATGTGGGCTCATCCATGCCACAAACTCCAGAAGACTTGGACTGAATGACCATGATTCCAAGCCACTTGCACCATCAGCTGCATGAGAGAGAGATGGATCTTTGCCAGCCAGTCCTATCCTGCTCTCCCTCAGTTTATTCAAGTTTTGACCAATAAAAGTTGCTCTTTCTGATGTGTTTATCCAAAGAGACTGGTATCTTGTCTGAAATAAAGGGTTATGCCTGTTCATCTCCTGGAGTGAGGAAACTGGGCCAGAGGAAACTCACCCAGCAGAGGTCACACTGAAACTGGGATCTTCAGGTTAAAAGTGAGGCTGACAACCTTTCCCAAATGCACACACACAGAACAACTCTTGTCCTGGAGGGAATGGAAAGCACTTGTCTGGAGGATTTGTTTCAAATACTCCAAAATACATGTTTAGCTTACAGTAGGACAAGTGTTAAGAGTGGGAAGCTGAAAAGGGTAGATGCAAGTAAGAAATGGAAGAAACAGAATTTTTTCATACAATTATGAAGTTGTTTTTCTGTCAGAATACCACTGAAGATGATATTAACCAGTGAGACGGGATCTCATAGATTTATGCACTTGTAAGTAGTTTGCATCTATATGGAACATTAGACATATTTCCTTAAAAAGTTTATATCAGTTTCTGGAACTATTGTATTCAAGCTCTGAGAAAGCAACAAGGATTGTATAGACAGAAATTATCCCTAGCTAAATACTAGTGCTGGACAGTGGTACAACAATTTAACATGCGTCCATTAATATCAATCACAGTCTATATCTAACACAGCTCCTACATTCTGTCTGAAGCACCTTGTAGAATTGCCTTCAGTAATTAGAGAACAATGAAAAAGGCTTTCTAAACAGAACAGCTTAGATTTTTTGAGATGTGTTTTAAACGAAATCTGTGTGTCCTGCTGAAATCAATGCATTTCTGCTATCTGGATTTATGGAGGTCAAAATTAAATCATGGCAAAGAGTAACACTCTTGTGAAAGAAATTGTAGACAGAAAAATTTGGACAATTAGTAAATGAGAAAAACTCTTTCCTGTAATCATGTCAAGATGTTGGGTTCACTTCTCCTTTGGGAGCACCAAGAGTAAGTTCAGTCAAATCCCTGAAATTTTCCTGGTAAAAATAAATCTCATCAAGAAGAGAATGGAGCACTTACAACATTTAGGAGAGTGCTATGAATGTCACAACACACGTCACATTTCCTCCCAGTGTCTGTGGAACTGGAAGAAAGTATACACTACTTCAAAAGTGTTCTGGATACCTTCTGGAGATATTCCCATAAATGTTATCCAAACAGGACCTTCCTTACAAACTTGTGGTTTACACGGAGTCTAAAAAGCCCGAAAGCATTGCTGTAAATGGTAACTAATTGTGAGGGTTTGAAGAGCATCTCAGAATGACTCTGGTGGCTCCAGACCACATTGCTGTATGCAATGCTCCAGCTACAAACTACATTCCAGGTACTTCCGAACTTTAACTAAACGCTTTTCCTCCTGTGGAGTCACCCAGTAAATAAATGACCAGAAGGACAGATCTACCATCATGCAATCACTCCTCCCTTAAAGCTTTTGACAACTGTATGTGTCTGGAAAACAATCCAGGTTGGATGGGGCCTGGAACAACCTGGTCCAGTGGAAGGTGTCCCTGTCCATGGCAGTGGGGTTGGAACTGGATGATCTTTAAGGCCCCTCCCAATCCAAACCATTCTATGGTTCTATGATAATTTCCCCTGTGTATTTCATGTGCTTGAAAGTCACCCTTCCCAATTTCTTGCAGTCAAGACAAGGTCTTTATCTCTATGGAGCAGGTGCCTGTATTGTCTGTGCAGACACCAATTTACTGCTGAGAGCTCTGCTAAGGAAGTGTAACCTCCCTGCCTTCCTGAATGCAGCCATGACAAACCAGCTTCCTGTCAAGGAAAACTAACATTTCATTAAAAACTGTTGCCGTATAGAACTAAAATTCAAAGCTGTGAAGTATAAAAGAAGCTTTCAAGCAGACTTTCCTTGAACTGTGGCAGTTTAAGTCTTGTTGCCATTGCTGAAGCACATCATGAAATCATATGAAGGCTCAAAGGTTAAGAATCTGTGTTTTCATCTGGACATAAAGGTGAAATATCAGATGGTTGACCTCAGCTATTTGTGTTTTGTCTTTTTATCATCATTTTCAAATGAATCAAGGAGCTGTTCATTCAGTTTCATGAGGGCAATGCTTTCTTGGACATATCCAGGGTTGTTTACAGGCTTTCCAAGAGAGATGGAAGACCCTTCCTGAAGAGAAACAGACAGATATGGTGATAATCTTTGTTATTTCCATCACAGCATAATTTCAGGAAGCCTCTGAAATTAGACAGCTCATGCCATTAAGGTTTGCACCAATATGTAATACAATACATAAGCTCCACCCTTACTATTTGAAGAAAGAAAATACATGGATCAAACAGACAGATTGGACTGAAAGATGGAGAAATATCTCCTACCATGGAGACTTTGCAAAGTGAGTGGGAGGTGAGTGGCTGCTCATGCTTACAGTGCATCCCATCTGGGGTCCCAGACTCTGGCTCCCACTAAGGACAGAGCAGCTCTCTCTTATTCCAAACCGGATACTCCAAGGCTCCACGGTGCATCAGTTCTGCGCAGAATGAAACAGGGTGACAAAATCCCTGTTGAAGAGAAGCAGTCTTAGCCTGAAAAGACTACTCCTCAGAGAGAAGATGCCACTTCCTCATTCCTTACAGGTTCTGTGTGGGAGAGAGCTGCAGGCAGATATATCTTCAACTATCTCTCTTTTGAACCTTGAGAACAGCAGGCTGGCTTTCCTGAGAACTTAAGGATTGACTGTACAGGAGAAGCACAAATATGGGGAAAATATAAGGGTCACTCATTCTAAGAAGGTGAGGCCATCTGAAAACAGGAACTTTGCTGTACACCATGTTATGATATTGTACCAGAAAGCCTCACAGCCATAGCCTTCCCAGTTAACATCATTCCCAAGTGTTCCCAATGCTCTCAAGTGTCCCCAGCACAAGGGTGGCTCAGATCAGAAGTACTTTGGCTGTCATCCTTCCATGTCTTTTTTGCCTTGAAAATCCTGGCTGTGCTCAGCACCACCAGATTATTTCTCAGCTGAATTTCAAGCATTGACTAGAGCCCTGACATTCATCATAAGAAAAGTGCAGGGGTGTCACTAGTCACCCTAGAGAGTGAGCAGAACCAGGGAAGCTGTGTCTGGTGGGAATGAAGGTCAGTAATCCAGGTTATCTGTGACCACACACTGTGCTGCAGTCCTCCTCTCACCTGGGCCAGTGTAATCGAGAGCTTTGAAAATGGGAAAAACAATCTGGATTTTGGTGCAGCTTGATGCAGACAACTTTTTAATGGAAAGTTTAATGGTCTGTACCACAGAAATACAAAGATCATTACAACAACTAATAATAAAAGCAATATATGTCTGCAACCCAATAGTTATGTTTGGTTAAGTTATGTAGTGCAGCAAATCAGGATTTGGACAAGAAATGAGAATGTGTGATTTCTAGTCTTGTTTCTGCCTAATTTTGTCTCTACTCCTTGTTATTTTAAGTTGGGGGTAAATATTCACACTGGTAAAGTTCTTTGGTGTGTTCAGGTTGCTCTGAGGAAGAGCAGTCAAAGGCTGTATGAAAGATGACTCAGGCTCAGAAAACGCTAAATATCTTGAAATTCCTTTTATGATCTTACCTGGTCATGTAAAGTTAAATCTTTGAAAGTCAAAGCAAAATTACCCCAAGAAAACCACCTCACACATTCCCACTCCCTGGAATTCAGGCATCATTACCCTTCTCCCAGGCTGTGTCATCTCCAGGTGACTACAAATCCCTCTGCTTCCATGTGAGTGTAAGGCAAAGCCAGGAAGGCTCTGGGAGACACAGAGGCTTAAGTCAAAGTCCATTCCAGGTAAGTGAGTGTTAAAGTAGGAGCACAGTGTTGGGGTTTAATTATGCATGGAAAGGTACTTTAGGAAAGGCAGCAGGCTGGGAGCTGAGGGCTGGCTCCACTGTCTGCACTGGGATTAAACTCAAGGAGCTAGAAGGAAGGAAAATATTTGAAACCATAAGACCTACCAAACCTAGACAGTTCAGTTTTGTATTCTGAAATTCACTGGTAGTGGGGGAATTATGAGGGAAGGACACACATGAAGCATATTTATAACCAAAATCACACAGGAGGCACAGCTACAGCTTCCTGCTGTCTTCAGCCTTTTAGGCACAAAGCACCTGGAGGATCATGCAGGGTGCTCGGGTGCTCCCTTTGCATCCATCAATCATAAATTTCACAGATTAGACATAGCACTGATTGTTCTTCTTCTTCCAGAAGGGTCAGCTGGATGAAACAAAGTTTGCAATTCGCTTTGTGTGTTGCAATGGGCAGAGTAGCAGGCTGGGGGCACAACCACGCTCTCCTGCTTCTGGCCAATGCAACTGACCATAGCAGAAACCCTCTAACCCAGCTAAATGTGATGGGAAGTATTCATCAGTCATCATGATACAGCTTTCACAGGGAAAGAAGTTGAGACAAGCCTCCATCTTCTATGGTATCAGGCATTTAATAACTCTTTTTGTCTCCAAATAACACTTTCTAATAATTTACCATCCCCATGGAGGCCAGGAGAGATGGCCCTGTGGTTAAGACCAGACCACATGAAAGCAAAACTGTTTAACCTCTGCCCATTCTCAACCTGTGTTAGTGAAGGAGCAACAATCCTGCATCAGCAGGTGGGTGATGACAGAAGTACCAGCTCTGGGTGAATTAACTCTGCTGCTTGTGCAAGGCCAAGCACAGGGGATCCTGATCCTGACCAAGGCTGAGAGCCATGCCTCTAACATGGCTCCTAATGAACAATGGCAATAATGAAACTCAAAGACAAAACAGATCAAGATAACCTGGTCACTGTGTGGCACACTTTGCAGAGTGCTCAGTCTTCACTTCCCCATTCTTTATGAGCACCAGTGCCACACTGAAAATTACATCCCATCCCTTGGTCCCAATCAACAGCAAATGGTTGGTACTGACTTTATGTCTGGTGTATTTGGCCCTGACAATAGTGGCAGCCCTGTGTTTTTGTAAGTCTGATGTCGGCTGGAGCTCAGCCCCAATGGCAGGAATTCACAGAACTGATCAACACACACAGTCAAATAAACACAGCTCTGCCCAATGCTAAGGCTTTCGAAACTCTCACCTTTTGCTCATGTCACATTTAATATGACAGGAAAGATTTTTTTCCTTTTTTTTACCATTTAAGAAACATTGCCGTATAGAATCTTTTTCTTTCTTCCTTCATTAATGTCTGTGACACCTTAGGGGTTGTCATAATTCCTTATTGGTTGCTCTTCCAGAATTTGCTTTAAGAGAACTTCAGCTAGTTCTGAATGTGGCTGCAAGGTTAACTAGAAATGGAAAATGTCACGAACATGCTGGATATATATCCCTTCTGCTTCCCTGCCACTAAGCCAGCTTTTCATAAAGTTTGAAACCAATATTAATATTTAACTTTTAACTCGCAAGATCTTTCATGGTCTCAGCTCTGCTTAATTAGCTGACATTTAGCTCCCTCTATTCCACGGCACACACCTAGGAGTCCTTGGGTACTGGTTTATTAGCATTCCCCAAAGTAGATCGGAGCAGGCGGTTACCAGAACCTTTATCAATTGCTCCCGAAGGCGATGGAATTTATTGCTGAATGCCATTAAACCAGCCAGGTCTGTAAATATGGTTAAAGGCACGAAGATACTCTTGTTTTCCAAAGCTTCTCGCTCAGTTTAAATGAGCTTTGTGAATTGGTCTCTCTTTTTCTCCCACTCTTTCGCACGCAGCCTTGTTGAGGCGCTCCTAAAGAAAGACTCTGTATTAACCTATACTGCATTAAGCACAGTTCTGCTGTTAATCAAAGCTCTTACAGTGATACACGCTGCTGCAGCGCTGCTCCGGCACAGGCACGGCTGCGTGCAAGGTGCCGAGTGTAGCACTCCTACTTTGCACTTATTTCCTAACCTTTCACGATTTTACCTTACTAAAAGATTTCCTTGTTTTCATCCAGCCTCAGAAATCCCCTACTCAGACGATATAATGTGTAAGTGCTGGCTTCACATCCACACTATGCCCCCAGTAGCATCCCAAGAGCGTTTCTCTCCTTGATCCCTTCCCCATCCCTGGCTGGTCTCCCATGGCCACCTCCACCCCGCCGGTGGCAGAGGCACTCCTGCTCAGTGGATAACTCCAAGAGACTTGTTCTGAAGGCAACCGTATCCATCCCAGCACTCTGACAATTTTCGGAGACCAGCACAATTTAGGATCACTCACAATTCCATAACCACAGTGCTAATTACCTACTTAAGCCTCCAGAACAAAGTATGCTGTACTCGGATGTGTACGCCATAATTACAAGGTATTCCTCACCACTCCTGCTGTAAGACCCATTAGTGGTATTTCATTTAATATGTATCAGGCTCTCCTCATTTCTGGTAAACTTAACATGTGTTAGGAACACCATATAAGTTAATATTTTGCTCAAAAAATTCTAACATGCTTGTTCTTTATGTCAATGAAACAGTGACAGGCAATACACATTTTCTAAAAACTGTATTTTGATGAAGCTATCACAGTATGAGCAAATGTCAGACCACAAAGACAAATATGAATAAAAAATATGAGTAGTTAGTGAACAACATTGTTTTAGAGCTTATCTTAATAAATAAAGCATTGATCTTGCCCGTTTAGGACCTTGCTTCATCCATTTTTGGCTCCTCAGTGAAATGAACTTAGCGATCTCCACTCATTCAGCATAAGCCACATTTGAAATAAAATCTGTCACCAGGAAAGTGCTATTTGCTCAATACAGGAAAATGAAATAAACTGTTTTAAAAAAATTACATTAATAGTCCTCATGAACTGGGGAACTCCAGTGTCCCCAGGTCAAATGTGACAGCTCCGTCCGAAGTCAACACTCTAAAGCTATTTACTCAAGGCAAGGATCTGGTCCTTCTTTCTCAGAAATGACCTTTAAACTTCTGTTTCATTGACAAAAGACTAGATCAAGCCTTTGGATACATCTCTGACTTCATCAGAGTAGGATGAGCTAAATAAGTTTCTATCTTATTTAGATAGATAAAAAACGGGGTCTGAAGTCAGGACATATTTCCTTGGTTTTCCATACAGGTTTTGAGGTGCTCGTTTCTTGGAGGGAACTAAGGGGACCAGCTCAGGACAGCTACATAAATATCTGGATAGATGAGATCCCAAGCAGTTCATATCATATCGTATCATATCTCATCTCATCTCATATCATCTATCAGAACTACCTAATCTGCTAATTCACAAATGATAAAAAGCATACATCTTTTTTCATACTGAACAATTCTTACTGAACCCAAGACGAGTTTGGTTTCACAAAGGGCCTCACAAATATCAAGGTTGCTTCTCAGTATCTGCTTCAATAAAGTGATAGTGAAACAATCTGAGTATTTATCCTCAAAAGAAATACCCCAGGCTTGGGAGAGTATGTATCAAATGTGGTCCACTACAGCACTGCTCCCGCTGCACCCAGGTTACACCAGGAGAAGACTGGGGTCATAGATAATACACAGGGATGAATCTGGCCCATATCTTATCATTGATGCAAAAAGGAACAGATAACAAAATTCTGTGGTGGTTTTTCATTGTGAAACCAAAAGACACATGTAAATGTACAAATTATAGTTTAAAGAAAGACTTTCCTTCTGGGGGATGTACATCTCATTACTATCATCTCGTTGTGTTTTCTGAGAACAAACCACACCAACCACAGTGGTTGAATGCACATCGAGCTCAGCAAAGGAAGACTTGATGCTCAGTAAAACAACTTGGCCAGAAGACTCAGGAGCTCTTTTATAGCATGGTTGTGATCAATTTTGAGGGCATATCAAATAAAGCATAGAACTTAAATTTTAAAAAGACAGAGAAGGAAACTCTAACATACCCACCCAAAATAATTTACCAGTTGCTCTTACAGAAAGCATGAAAGCTCTCTCTATTATTAAGAAAAAACAAAACAACAAAACAAAGGAAAAAGCCAAACCAAAACCAAAACTACTCCGTATTGCCATCTAAGTGTGTTTATTTTGATTTTTTGATAATGGTCGGCTACTTGCACTATGCTATTCTCCCAGATAATCAATTTTCTTTGTTGCTTTTACAGGGTTTTTATGTTGAATGATAAAAAGAGGATGATTGCGAGAGGTAAAATATTTTAGATTTTTTTTTAGGAAAAAACTATGATGAAAAATAAGGTTAGGATTAGCTAGACTTTGAAATAGCTACACAGAATCACAGCACCGCCGTTCTTTTTATGTGATCTGCTAATATATGTTTTTTTTAAACACACTTTGAGTGAAAACTCTCTTTTCCACCTACTCAAAAATCAACAGATTTCGCAGAATGGAAATAGGAGGGGAATCCAAATCTTTCTCATCACTTTGAGATATATATGCCTTAGTTTTATGTGCAATGTATAAGAAACATTTTCCTGCTCTTAGACTTTAAATGGACGCTACTGACTGCAGGTTTTGCCTATGAGATAAGCTGAGTATCCACACTGACATAAATTGGATGTTTGGAAACAGAATGAAATAGAAAGAGAGTTCAAATATTTGAAAGTTTCTTTAAAAATCACTGTTTACATACACATGAAAGAAGGTGTTGAATTGGATTAAGTGTGAAGAAAGTCTTCCTTAAATACTGAAGGCATTAGTTCCATTTTATACAGCATAGCTGCTCCACGATACTCAAATTATAACTTTGATGAAGTATTCTGCAAAACCGGCCTGTCAGTAGGATATGGCAGAAAACTTTGAGCAAAAACTTCAGTCTTTTTAAAAACATTAAACCAGACAACAAATCTTTGTGTAACAGATTTAGAGGACCAGATGTTAAACTTGTAAATCAGCATTGCTTTAATGGCTTCTGTGAAGCTCCAACAATTTACATGCACTGAGAGATGGACCGTGTTATTGTTGAAATATTTAACTTCAGAAACATTGTGAAAATATATAAATAAATGCTTAAATTTTGTGACAGTTAGTGACAGATTTTTAATCAGAGAGAGATTTTCTTTCCATGATATATTTCATCATTTTATATTCTTCGGTTGCTACTCAATCTGTAAAGGCGACCTGTGTATCTTCAGAACTTTGTTATAAAGTGTACTTTTACTCTAAATATTCTATTGCTTTCAGTGAACTAACCTTGTTACCTTAAAACCATGGCTAAGTAGTTAATGTCTTTTTAAACAGTGATTTCATAGAGTATTGGAGCCTGAAGCAGATATTCTCCCACTTTATCTTCTGGGGACACAGCAACAACCTGAACTGAGTCTCAGTTCTGTGTGAGGTTTATGACCAAATATTTTATACTGATTAGTAAATATTTTGCACGCAAAAAACCCACCCCAATGATGAAAGGAATAACCTCTGTCAGGAATATTTTGATGTTTATTGCCATTTCTTCAGCAAGAAAGCTTTAATTAAAAAAAGTTATTACACTAGTGGTGCTCAGGTTGAGTGAACATTTATATCAGGATCAGTAGGACTTTGATATGGAAATTTTAAAGAAATGGCTTGTTTTAAAGAAACTACACACATTCCACCAAGTCATTTCACCTTTAAAGGGACAAATATTTGGAAAGTTTCCCGTCGTCATCTCAACAACAGCGATAGAAACTTTGCAGCTCTTAGCTATAAACTCTGAATTCTTCCTGGTCTGGTAATACAGATGAAAAGATCATCTGTTACACACATGAAAAAATAGTAAATTTATTGAAATTATCTTAGCTATCTTTTTCTACTGTAACAGGAGGCTCAGTTTTCAGAGACCCCAATTCTATTACAATCAGATGTTGATTGTGTGAAAATTGGCACAAATGAGACGACTACCTTGGGGTAAATAAAAATTCGAACACAGAAATGAGGTCAAATAGCTAATTTTCCAATAAATTCCACGTTGTCACCAAAACCTCTGTACACTTCATATCAGAATACCAGAAATAGAAAAAAATTTAAAATAATAATTCAAATAATAAAAATAGTAGGGAATGTGGGCATGTTTAAAGATTAAAAGTAGAAACCAGCAGAGATATTACAATGGCAAAAATTGATTACACTAGGAAAAAAGTGATGTTCTCAATTTACTTCAGTCTGAAATGATGAGCTGACCTTTTCTATAACCTTTGTGAACAGCAGACTTTGCTCAGGCACCTAATGAAGGAAAAGTTCCCTGTGATTTACTGATGTCCTGCACAGTAATTCTTTGCTGAAACTACCCCTTTCTTTAATTAAAAAAAAAATATTTTCAAACTAGAAAAAGACAGGTTTTCTTCTTGAAACACGTCCACTACTGAATGTGTTAAGTTGAAAATTAGAGCATGTTAAACAACTTTGGGCAATAAATCAGAAAGGAGGAACAGCGTGAGGCATAACCATGACACATTGTCAGTGAGTCAGGCTCTTTTAGATACACTTTTTGAAACAGGTCAAGAATGAATTTTAAAAAACACAGTAAAGAAATCTATTCGCAATTCCTGCCCTCAAAAGTGCTAAATAATTCAGTGTCCAACTCTTCCCTGACAGGACACGGACACAACTCGTGCATCCACATGTGAGATGGCATTTTAAAACTCTCGCTTATTTGAATTGAAAAATTACCCCACAGTGCTGGGTTCTCTAATGATTTCCACATCACACAAACATAGTTTATGGAGAAATAGCTGCTACAAAACCACCTAGGAAGCACCCAAGCTCTCACGGTGAACCTGTCGCTGCTCAGGTGGATTTCACATCTTTGGGCACTTGCTCCTGCTCCTGTGGATGGGATTGGGCATGGATCAGCCTTGGAGAACAGACCCCAGGACACTGTACCCTAAGACACCAATAAACATGAAAATATACCCTCTCTCTCCAGAGGGGCCCACGTGAGTGTTTAAATTCACTTTCCCTTGTCTTCCTGGTATAATCTTATTGCTGCAGCTAAAATCTGGTAGTTTTTTAGATCAAACTTCATATTTTAAAACAAGGAGTGTCACAGTCCAGTTCTTTAATAAACCCCATTGATATGGATCCTTCAGTCCCTTTTAACATTTGGGAAAATCCGTGCTCATAAATCCTATGTCAGGGCAGGGACGCAAAGGCTAATCTCTCTCTCTACTGTTCTTTTTCCTAGTGCCACGGAGAGAAAAATGTGAGAAAATATGTAATTCCAGAGTGCTGTGGCAGCATTAAACCACAGGTTCACACCCCATTTATTGCCTTTATTAAACATAATCTTGCAGAGAGTGTTAAGGTAAGTGGTAAATGGTTTAATGGCAGTTTAATATTCTGCACATACTTATAACAGACATTTTAGTTGCTTTTAATTGATGTAGCTGCTAGCTTTGTTAAACTCTCCAGGAGAGTAGTTCTCACTGGGAACGAGCCTCCTAGAAAGTATCAGTTTGCAAAAACACAATAGTTTGAGCGATAATTGTGCAGAAAGAGACTTCTGGATTTCTTTGCAGTTGAATAAGAGCGTTTTGTTTCACTTTTCTATAACTCAACATCGGGTGCCTAAATGACAGTCAAACTTTGCAAACAGCTAAATAAAGAAACACACAGAGTAAGTGATTTTTAAGATGAAATGGGGACTAGAAGATTTTAACCCAACAAAACATTTTTATAGCTGTGAGCATATAAAAAGAAAATGATGTACGATAAGTCCTGGTGTTACTTAAACAGTAGCTTTCAGCACTCATAAAATATGCGGTGTTAAATTATTTTCCACTTATAAATCAGCTGGCTCTGGTCTGTACACTACCACAAGCTTTAACTGGTTTCTGGCTTCTTACTGGCCTTCTCATAATTCCACTTAACCCTGAATGAAATGGTTAAGGCATGGCACTGAGACTCAACTATCATAACTAAAAATATATGTAAGTCCAGAAAGAGCACACAGAAAATCATTGCAATCAGCAAAGAAAATTAAAGGCCAATTAAAAAAATCTCTGTTATTCCATTGGGCCAACCGGCAACCGCACCTCCTGTTTGGTAGGGGAAAAAAAAGGAAGGTAATCTCCTCAAAAATTAACTTTTAGATTTCTTTTAAGCCTGTAAAAATAGTAGAGGATCTGAAGGTGCGTCTCAGCAGGTTTTGCCTGCCTGTCTAGCACTGAGACTTTTTGCGTGATCAAAGAATACATGACAGTGAACGGATCTATGCTTGTAAATATCAAAAGGTTTGATCATGCTAAAAGACTTTATTGAAGTTTCCCACTTTTTAATCAAACAAGAAACATCCACCTCCAGTAGCCATAAAAAAAAAGCCTGCTATGATATTAGAATTAAAGAAAAGTACTGAATGGGACTTGCGGAGAAGCAGTTTTCTTACCATAATATGGGACTTCCATTAATGTCATGTTTGTAGGCTGAGAGAAATCTGCAATCCTTGTTATTTTATGATAACACAGTATTAAAAGAGTTTGATTACACCAATATTTAGTCCACAATGGCCTACAAGAAATAAGCCATGTTCACATACGCACAGCTTTAAAATAAAATTAATAGCATGATAATGAAATGAATACATCACTGACTGGGTTTGTTTTGAGTTTTTTCCTCCTGCTTTATGGTGAAATCCACAGCATCGAAATCTGCAACTGGCCCGTAGAGGGGTTTTCTATACTATTTCTATCGTTTAGTATGATAATTTAGCAAAAAAAAAAAAAAAGTTAAAAATGCCATTCTGTATGAACACATGGAGCACTGAATAAAATGAGCCAATAATTTACAGTAGGATGATAAGAGTGTAATATTGCTTTAATATAATGTATTAATGAAAATTGCCATTGTAAGATAGATAAGACCTAATAATATAAGTCTCATTGTGTTCTGTGAGTTGGAGGCTTTGGTAAGTTATATGTTAGTGCTGCGTGGCTGGTGTGAAGCCTGACACAAATTTGAAGCCTCGCCGTTTCCAATGCCACTGGGGTCTGATTTTATTTTCCCTGAAAAAACATAGGCAGGCACCTTCCTGCTCTGTTAGGTATTACTGTACTCCTCTGCCATCTTCTGCCTGCTTCAGAGTTTATAAAAACATGTTTTCACTATTTTTAATGCAACTTATTACATTATTTTTCGTCCTACTTTATACATAGAGCGAACTACATTTTGAAAAGGTATCTGTGGCTTTTTTTAGTTGTTATTTTTTAACATACTGACATTTTTTAAATGGGCAGTGGGGTGATACAGGGAATGGCAGATTAATTTCTTGCCCTCATTTTTGTGCCAGTGTGGCTCAGCATTGCTCTGTAGTGTTCCTGCCGCTTTTGCGAGCATCCTGTATTTGCATCGATGAGGACTTATACTTCTGTTTATTAAAGGGAAGCTTGTTTATCTGTGCTAATTGCCAGGAAGAAAACTAAACTACTTTCCCCTCTGTGGACCACTATTTATAGCCAGGAAGAGCAGCCCTGCACATATGCAGGGGGGTATTTGTGTGGAGGAGGTGAGCGTGTGGTTACAGCAATCTCGTCTGCCATAAGTGAGGAAATTATCTTGCTGATAGAAGAAGGCTGGATGAGCACACAGTGTGGGTTTTAAACCCAAAATGTGATTTTAAAGGCGGGGTGGGGGGGAAAGCTTTTGAGCATATCCACCAAAAAAAAAAAAAAAAAGACATTTTTAATAGTGTGGACTTTCATATCAATATTTTGCCTGCTCCTTCAGAAAATATTTTTACAGAGTTACTGAAGATGCACAAAACTGCAATTTGTTCTCCAAAAGGGTTAGAGGCTGCTACAAGGGGAGGAGAGGGGATTTATCCCAGTCTCCTCTTCTCTGAGAAAATCATTCTGGAAGATGATGATTTTTGTACACTATCCCACAGATCATTCTGAGTTTTGTTTCTGAAATGTCCAGAAAGTTTTTCTGTGCAAAACCCACTACCAGAAATCCTGTCGTCCATTTTGGAGAAAGCATGTTGTTTTCAAAATAATTTGCTACTCAGTGTGTCTGTTCTGGCACGACAGAGAGTAGCCCTATCATGGCAGATATGACAAATAAGAAATATTTGTAATAAATCAAGTTTGTTCTGGAAAGTTTATTTTTTGGAGATTATTTGTCCATGAAGATTAGAGAGAGAACTTTGTGTCATTACATATGGAGTTCTCCAGTGCTCCAAATTATGTGTATTAAATAAGTATTACAAATACCCCAATGCTTTAAACTATATGAACTTATATCTAAGAACTTCTTTTCCAACTCTAGTACTTTTTATGGGCCCCATTTCTTACACATCAAGTAGTATTTACAGCCTTTAAATCTCAAACCCACACACACCAACATTTACAAGCGTTGATTCAGAGATCGATATTTTCATGCATATTCTTGCACTAAAGGCAGCATATTGAGGAATGATAACCCCACTTCATTTATAATCTTATAGTACTTAGTGCCTTATGTTATGTGCATTATAGGTTCAGAAATAAAAATAAAAGTTTAAAGAAACCACACCACTGAAAATGAAGGAAAGAAATAGAAGAATTGGGGAATATCTTAAATAATCTTAAGGAAGCATTTCCTTATTTTATCAGGATTAAAAAGAGGCCTTACTTATTAGGAATTACATATTTTACAGAGAAAGAAAACGTTAAACATTTATAAAATACATTCTCCCTAGCAGGTGATTGTAGTGGGCTGCCCATCCCTTCTAAGGACAACTCGTCTGATGGCAATGAAGAGTTCACCTAAAAATGAACAGCACATTTCTAATCCTTTCCTCTCATGGCTCCCAGTTCAGCTCAATGGCTGCAATTAGCAATTAAACAGGAGAAACAAATGCCTGTATTTTGTTGCAAGAGGGTTAGTTTCATTTCTGACCTGGAAATGACAGCACGGTCATACAAGGAGCAAAAAATCATGTAACACCAAGAGGAAAACACACCACGGTAGCTGGGATGCTCAAATTATGCTGCATTAATATGCACAAAAGAATTAAAAGAATTAAAGACCTTTAAGAAAAGGGAGTTTTGTTTTGTCGTTTGTATTTTTTTTTTAAAAAGCCATGTAGTGTCATTGCTTATTCAACAACAGCCCACTTCTCCTCCAAAGCAGTACGCTGGGTTTGAAAAAAATACCCAACCCCACACGGCTGTAGAGAGAGCACATGTTACATCAGACACAGTACCTGATTTTTCACTGCACAGCTTGTCAGCTAGATAGTCTGCCTCTTGGGCGATAAGTGAAAATATTTCATCTTCATACTCCTCTACGATACTTTCCCACTGTAAGGATGAAAAAAAGTACCGTGCTATTTTTTTTATTATTTTTTTTTTCAGCTAGAAATAAGGGCGGCTACGAGGAGCCCTGGGCTCACTCCGCTCTCCCTGCCCTACGCAGCGTGGGGATGAATGGAGACTGACCGAGTATTCGTGCTACCAAATATTACTTAAACTTCATGCCCAGCCTCACTGTTGTTACAAAAACACATTCACGGGTTGGAGGGGGGGGAACCCCCTCCAAAAAGACATTTCACTCCGTTAGGGACACCCCCTCCCCGCCCCCCCGTCCCTTTCAACACGGACTCGTGGAGGAGGCACTCGAAATTTAAATAAAACAAGCCCATTTTGTAGTCTGATATTAGTGGTCACGATGTGCAATAAATACAGCTCCCCGGCCTTGCAGATGCAGCTCTGATTTCAGTGCAGATACAGCAGTCGACAGCAGTGAGCTGCTGAGCCCCCCCACCATCCCAGCATTTAGGGAGCTGCTGGGAATTCACCTCGGTGCCACAAAAAGGGTCTCTGTCCCCCTGGGATGGGTGGATCGGTGCAGGTCCGAGGGGGTGCATCACCCAGCCTGGTGTTTGGCACCTTGTAGGAAGTGAGTGTGCATATTAAGAGGAATTTCCTGAGTCCAAAATCCAGCCTTCAACCCACAAACAAGGGGAAGCCCTTTAACATGGGTGGAGAAAAACCATACTGAAGTAAAATCTGCTTGCTGGAAGTCATGCTCAGTACACATGCACACACACACTCACACACAAAAAAGGCCCTTTGCTGTGCTTGACTAAAAAAATCACAGCAATACCTGCCAGGACACGCCATAACCATGAGCTGGCAGTGGCTGAGGCAGAGCTGTGCCTGTGCTCCTCACTGGCCTGCTTCTTTCAAGTTCCTAACTGCTCAAAAGGCCACGGCCAGCACAACCCCCAGGCTTTTTTGGGGGGGTCTTGTTTTCTTTTTTTTTTTTCTTCACACTTTCCACAAGAGTTAAAAAAATAAGAAAAGGATCCCCAAGACATGAAAAAAAAAAGCAAAATATATATTTGAAGAAGGCACTGGCACAAGGCCAGGCAGAGCACCTCGGTGTTTTTAGCAGAATTAGCTGAGAAAAACCCATCCATATGCCACAAGGCCTAAGGAAAAAAAAAAATGACATCCCTCCCCTCCTCCCTTAATTTGTCCATAAATATTTGAAACTCCAGTTAGCAATCTAGATTTTAGCCACTAGTACAATTCCCTTATTTCCTGCACATAAATCAGCAGAGATATTTTTTTCTGGGAAATGTTGATTTATATTTAATCACTTAGAAAAAAACCTCCATGAGTAAAATGTAGTTTTGAACTCTCAAAGTTTAGGAAATTTGTAACGTATAAAGTATCTGGTCTAATCCATGGGTTACTTCTGCAAGTGATGTGCCTTTTGTAAATGCTTTATTCATATTTATGAAGCCCTAAATAGATCCAAATACATTTCTAAATAACATTATAAAGCATTTGACAAAATACAGTGTTATCACCAAATACTCAGCTGGTTTCTGGGAGGAACCAGTATGGAGTATGTTAAAATATGGCAAGAATCTTAAAACAAGGCACGATCTGTATGAATTTCCTAGTGACGAGAAAGGGTGGGCACAGTGACACAGCTTTGGCTGGAAGATAAAAGGTTACTCATTCATTACGTTGGCCTACACCAAATTTCAAAGGTTTGTAAACATCAGATTAAAAACTGGGGGTTTTTTATATTTTACATAGATTTTTCAGTACACATTTTTCTCCCCTCGCCTAGGATAATCTATCCCATCTCCTTTCCTGTCCCAACAACTCTGTTAAGTTGCTCTCTGAGTTTGCTAAAGGAACCTCATGAAGGAAAAAATTGAATTTTTTTGCATATTACATCACTAAACCCCCATACTTCATATAGATAATGGCTACTTAGACTGCAGAAAGAGTAAAAAGAGCATCCCTCTCGCTATGTAGAACCGATGACACGTTACATTACACATGTAATTAAAAACATCAGCTCCAGCTAAGGTGGCCCTGGAGAACCTGTGCAGACCCTCAAAGCTCACACCCACCGCACCCCTCGCGCCCCTCTCCCTCCTCCAAAGCCAGCCTCCCAGTTTGGAACCTCCCGGCAGGCCGAAGAGACCGCGGCGAAGGGAGACGGCCGGTGGCGGTGGATGTTTCGGGCCATGAAAGCCCTTGGCGCTCCAGCCACTTGTTTCTCTAGTTGAAGCGAAGTTTGCAAAAGTCCCGAGCTCTCAGTTGTTGCTCTGTCTCTTAGCCGCTGCTCGCCAGCTCAGATGCAGCTGTTTAATACCTCCCAGGGGTTTTGTGCAGAAAATAATAGCTTACAAAACCTAGCTTCTCCCAGGTTCTACTATTTCAGCTTTATTTCCGAACAGCTGGTCCGTGTCTTTGTCCATCCCCTTCCCTCCCGGCCGCGGTGAGAATTCAGCAGGAAACTTCTGTCCACTACCTATGCCCTGAGAGCCACCACCACTGGTGGTGGGGGTCAAAGAGCAACTCTCGCCCTTGGAAACGGGGACAAAAAAACTCCCCCAAACTTCGCGCCCCGTCTAGACAGGTCAAGGTGCAAGATGCTCTTCTCCCTGTTGCGTCTTCCGGAAAGGGGCGTGAACCGGAGCCAAGTGCACAGCAAACACCCGCGCCGCATCCCTGCCCCTTTAGAAGACTTCTTTTTTTTTTTTTTTTGCTTCTTCTTCTTTTTCTCTCCACCCTCTGCTGATCAAAGTAGGAAGTTTTCATGACAACCATAGTCAAAGGGCCTGCATCGCAAATGAACTCGATTTCGGCGATGTTGATATATCCCGGCTCCATTGTCTCTTTTCAGACACAGTATGAACCCTTCCGGTCTCAATGATTACATTACAGAAGGACTTTCACATGTGGGCTTCATTTGCACAAAGGAGTTGCCTTGCTTCACCACCATCTGGCCACAAATCAGATAAATAAAGGCAGGAGAATTAAAATTAAAGCTTAGAGGGTTTTTTTCCTCTCTCTCCCCCTTCGTCTTCTTCTTGCACCAAGGCCCATTATGAAATCCCTCCCCCAGTCACATACGGTTGGGGAGTCTACTTTTTATGAAACCTGGGAAGAGCAAAAAAGTGACTAAAAAAAGAAGGCAGAAAAAAAAAAACTATCTGGGAAAAGCAAAAATGTGCCTGGAAAAAAAAAAAAGACAAAAAAAATAAAGAAACACCAGCCTTTTACTCCCAACCCTGTTTGTAGGGCAGTGTAACTTATTTTACAGTAAAGACAGTCTCATACAAAACCACATTTTGCTATTGAAATTCCACCTTATCCACTGGAATACAAATATTATTTTTTTTCCAGGAAAAGAGAATGTCTCACAAACTAAAAAAAAAGCTAGTGGCAGCAGAAGGTGGTGGCAGGAGTGGTGTTTGAAACTTGTGCTCCAAACTCTGCTGCTTCTTTCTCTTGCAGGAATGGAGATTGCAGAGGCTCTGACAACTCAGGCACAGAGTAAGCACTTTCCTCTCCCAAAAACCAAGAAATGCATGGCAATTTCTGAATGTAGAAAATAAAAAACCTGTGGACATGGGAGGAAGATTTTACAGCCCTTACGACAGAAGGTGAGATTCAACCTCAAATCTAATTTCAGCCCTGGCATCACTTCTATTGAGGTCAGTGTTGCTTTGGGAGGGATTTTCTTTTTTTGCAATCTGACTGCTACGGCAATAAATTGCACTAAATTTCATCCCCCTTCTAATCTATGTCCAGGACAGTAACTTAAATTAGTCATTGAGGAATGCCACTTTTCATGGTTGTATTTCTTTTCACGTAAGAGAGATTCAATACCATCAGCAGAAGAGTTTTACTCTGCAAATTCTAGTAAAAATTATTTTTTCACGTCTCTACTCCAACCAATATTCAGGTGTGTAGTCATATCCCCTGCAGCCCTCTCCTGTAGGTTTCTGGTCGGGAATGTGAGTGTGGCTGAGCCAAAGCCCATGGATGCTGCAGGATACCCTACAAAAACACAGGGTGCTCACATCTCCTGATGTTATCACGTGCAGCATAATCAAGGACAGACCCAGAAATGTATCCAACATCTGAAAAAAAGAATGAACACTCAAAATTCGTGTGACTATCCCCAAAAATTTACAGAAAGGATTTTGTTGAGCATTCTTTCTTTTGGATGCACAAGTAAGCTTTTTAACGTGTAAGGGCACCTACGTGATGTGGTTCGGGATTGTATTCAGCATCAAATTTAGATTTGAGCTGTATTCCCTGAAAATGTAATGAAAAGTATTTGAGAGACAGCATATATATATAGAAGATTAATAAAAATACAAGAGCTTAACTTGCCAACAGTTGGATTAACTCATTTTTTGTTTCTGTCTAATAAATTATATATTGGATGCATAATATCTGCATAACTTTGTCTTCCCTCATTTGATTGGAGTCAGACTCACCCTTTGAGTAGGAACTATCATTATATGAGCATGTTACTTGTAAACCCATGCATGCAGAAGCTGCCAAGACAATCTATTAATTTCTATTGTCTATTTTTTGGGTTTTACCAAGGGATATTTTTGCAGAAATAAATGTAACTTGAATTTAAGCACTGTTTTTTTGCTGAGCTGTGCTTTGCCCGGTGGACAGGGCTCTAGGCAGTTGAGAGTGCTTTTTCTGAAAGTGTTTTAATAGTAAGAGAGGAATAAGTATTTGGACAAGTGGTGGAAAACTAAAGCCTTTCTTTCTATACTGTGAAGATTTTGAATAGTACTTGTCAATAAAGCAACTCCTATTGTAATTGTACCGGAGACATGGGCCTCCACCCCGAAAAAGCTGTCTCAGAGATACTAACCTCATTAAAATATGAATGAAAAGGCAGCCATCATTGTAATGGGAGAAAACCATTTACTCAGCAACAAACTTTATCTTCTATCTTGTGTAAAAATAGAAATATGATATTCAGAAGATTTTTCTTTATGTTTGATGAGGAGGTTGACGGGCACATGATTTTTTTTTTAAAGTTTTCAAATAAGTCACAAAATTTTCTCCTTCCCTCCCCACTTTTTCTACTGAGCATTCCAAAATTGGAAGCACCTTCAAATCATTTGAAATCTTTAAAAAGGAAAAAAAAAAAAAAAAAAGAAGGCTTTGTTTTTTGGGGCTTTTTTTGAAGGTTGAAGGAAACTTTTGCATTTGTTTTTGTGGGGTTTTTTTATTTATGTTTTTCAGAATATCTTATCCAATTTCAAAAGAAAACAAGAGAATTCATTACAGACTACTGTGACAACACCTTAATAACAGTCAATTATAGGGTGCTCAAATGCCTGTTCATTACTATGTCTCTGTTAATCTAGTCCTAAATTTCTTGCTTGATAGATACCACAACCAGCCAAGAATACAATTGCATTACAAAGTGCAGTGAAAAATATACAAAATGTAACTGCAGGAAGTAGGCATTTTCAAAATAATCGAGCTGTCCATCAAACATTTGTTAAAATAATTAGACCTATCTGGTCAATTTTTTTATAAAATATGGACAGACTGAGAAGGGATAATATGGGAAGGTTTAAGTTTAAATAGGAATTGTTTCAATGACTTGGAAATAAGTATTTTAAAATGTTTCATGTAGTTTAATCATTATCTTTTCATCCACAAAAGTGTTCAAATCATTTTTGATATTAGTTAAAAGTCAATATTTAGAAGTGAAAATTCAAACCTCCTTTGCTCTAGGCTAAAACAGGAGCAACATGAATGCTGAGCTACTCTAAAGGCTGATGGGATATATAATTAGCTATTATGTTAATTGAATCCACTGTGAGTTTGTTGTATGAGATTTCTTCATATAATATGCAAATAGCTTCGAAGGTTTAGTTTTATTAGACAATATAATTAGAAATCTTCTAAAGGATTGAATTTTAATGAGGCATAATAAAGCTTTGTAAAATATCTGTTTGCTGGGTGAGCAGACCACCTGGGCTTAATCAATACCGGGAACTTTTTTTTGTGACAGCACATTTTAAAGAAAGTTTAAGAATTTACCTTTCTAGTCCCATTCATCACAGTTTTATTTTAGGAGGACAGTTCATTTCGGCAAGGAAGGAGATTAAATTCTTCTAATAAGGAAGGAGGTTAAATTCTTGTAATGTGAAGGGAGGAAGTAACTTAAAAAATAAACTATTTGAATTCTGCTTCTTTAAAAGAAAATAAAAATAAATTTTAAAACTCTCTTCTCCCAGCTGTAGCATTAGTTATGTGCATCTCGAGATGCTTGAAGCAAAATGTTACATGAGCAAAGTTAGCCATTATTCCTGCCATTAAATGCCTGCTTCAAGCAGATGTACATACTTTAGCTTCTGTAGTGTAACTAATCAGCGTAACTTCACTTTTAGTAAAATAGCCCAACATGTTAATATGTGGAATTAAACACTCTCTTCTAAAGAAAGAAATTCACACCAGGGTATTCCACCTTCACATTCCACTTGCTTAAAGACCACCACTAAAGACAAAGCTTAAATTATTTTAGCTAATGCCAGAATGCCAAAAATGCGTAATCTCTTGTCTAATTCGCCTTGTTCACACTTTAGACTGTGCCAAAGCTGCACTATTCAGTCTTAATATTAATTGAAAATAATAAAAACAGGATTCTTTGCTCTAGTGTAGCATTCAGAGAAGGGCAACTTTTTCTCCCCTATCAACAATAATCAGTAGCAACACATTAAGAAAAAATAAGAAGTGTTGATTAAGGCAGTAGATTTAACCAAACCAAAACGAAGCACAATCATAGTAAGTGCCCTGCCAGCCTTCTGGGGGAAGTATCTGTGCAGCCAGGCTGAGGCTACCTAGAAAATGTCTCATTTCTTTGTGCCATACTCAAATACTGCTGGCCCTGTGCTTCACAGAGATGCTCTCTGCAATGCCAAAAATCTGACAAACCCACACTTAATAAAGGCAATGAATATATTGCTGTGAATATTATAAACTTATCATGCTTTATATAGCATGTTGGAAAACTGATGTACCTGGGTCTGGGAGGGCACCCGACTGGTACCGGTAGCTGTCCATTAACACTTCTCTGATCCATACACTTATAAATCTGCAGCAGCAAATGCTTGTTCCTCTGCATAATGAGGATCTCAGCATGGCAGAAAAGGATAACATTGTACTCATCATTTTCAGCTGAAAAGAAAAAAAACCCACTGAGTTTGTTTTTCCAAGTTCTGCTCTAAGCTGTCCAGAAGTTGTTTGTGATCTCTCAGAAACTGCCTCCGCTCCCCACCACCGTTTGAGGAAACAAATAGTCAGTCAAAGCCAACCTTTCTCCCCAAATGTGAACTTTATTCACACTCCGTTTTTTATTTCTTCCTTAGATTCAAAGCGTCTGGAAAAGATAGCCTGGAGCAGCCTTCAGAAATCAGGACCGTGCCCTGGAGAATTAGTGTCAGAAGAGGATGTTACCTGTTTGCCTTGCCTGCTATCCTCCCCTTATCCCCTAAGGGAACAAAACCAGGCGGATTGTGCCTAATGTTAATTAAATCACTCTGTTAATTAGAAGTAAGGTGCTTTAGCAACAAGCAAACAAAGGGCCCTATTCCTCCCTTGCTCTGCATCGTGGACTCAAATGCACTAAAACACTGACTCGATAAACTCAGGAAGCAAAAAGAAACTGAGGAGGAACTCGTACTTTGATCATCCTTTCCCACCCCTTCCTCAGGCAGAATGAGCTCTCCTAATGAAGGGCTGCCTGCAAAGGATTCTGGATACTGTTAGGAAAGACTGGCTGAGCAGAGAATCTGGGAACAACTCATATGTGACCAAGTACTCAGAAAAGGAAAGAAAATATGAAATAAATTTAAGTTTGATAGTCTATTGTGCTGGAAAAGGTTTAAGTGTTCAGACCTGTTGGCCACATCTGGGCTAACAGACTCAGCTGACACCATCACAAGAACTGAAATACAGCTGTCCACACTGTTGGGCTTGGGCCAGCTCCTTGGAGGGGACAGCTGGGAAGGTCTGTGGGGTGAGGGGCTGAGGAGGTCAGGCTGGAGGTGAACACCTCTTTTTGGACAGCATGGATGGACCTCACCCTCTTTGTGAGACCTTGGTGTGAAAACACTGTGGAGTTTCACTAAGAGAGTTAAGATGAAGTGCTGGCTCACTGGGATTTCCATGGGATACAGAGCTGAGCTGAGTGCACCCCTGGAGCCATCAGTCCCCAGCTAAGGGCATGATGCTCCCCATTGAAGCCAGCTAGGCCACCTCCTCCCTGGGGGTGACGCCCTGGACTTCCTGAACCTCTTTTTCCATCCCTGGGAGCAGACGAGGCAAAAGGGTTCCTACTCCCTGGTGTTCAAAATAAAACAGCGAGTTCTTCCCATTGCTCTATTAAGGTTGTAATTTTAAAGCAGCAACATGCCTGTCAGGGGACAGGCTGTGACTACAGTGCAGGAAATATCACTGATAAAGGGAAACCCCACTGGAAATTTTTAACTAGTTTTATACATGGCAGTAGATAAAATTTTCTAATCTGTAGACAATTTCTATGCTTCACAGATTTCCATAGCTAAAAGCTCAGAATTTCTCAAACTCCTCTGTCCTCCTCTGCCAGCACTCAGCTCAGAAAGGCAGGTCTTCAGCCTTCCCCCATGCTCCCTGGGGAAATCCTCCACATCCTCCACAGCACTAAACCTGCACTGGGAGTATCCAAAGAGCCTCCACCCACCACTGTTGCTTGCATGCTCCCAGGGCAAGTAAAGGGTGGCAGGTTTCAGCTACTTGGCTGCAGCTCTCTAAGACCACCTATAGACTTAAGCCTGTTAAATTAACCTTAATACCTTCGTTATTCCTCTGCTGGATGGTAACCATCTGGCCATGACTTCGAGTTACAGTTAACCTAGGCTCCTGCTTAGGTTTCAGCTGAAATCCCTGTTTTTTACCCACACCATCACAGCAGTGATCAAGACTGCTCTGTGTCTCCCAGCATCAATAGGGATATGGACTGGTGATTCCTACTCCAGCTTACCCTACAGTCAAAGCTTCCAACTGTGCCAACTGCATAAAGACTGTACACTGCTCATGCTCTGGCTACCCACACTAATCCCTCCCTGAGTACAAGGGGATGGAAAAACAGGTTTCCATGTAAAGGGTGGTCCCTACATCCTTGGTTTTTCTCTTTGCTTGGGGACTCAGTTAAAGCAGTTTTATTTTCATTTATAAACAACCTCTGATGATATTGGTAGCATGGATGCTGCTCAAGCTAGAGCTCTCCATTTTTCCTTAGGGAGTGGATTTTGTGTCTCCTCTGACTGTTCCATCCTCACTCACTCCATGTGTGTTTGAAGCTACTTACATAGTAAGTAGTGGCACAAGGTCTCCAGGTACTGAGCTCTCCCCTGCAACAGGGCTATTTCTGTCCTCCAGGTCCCATGTGCGTGTCCCCATTGTATGAGAAATGATCACAGAATCAAGTGGGTTGGAAAAAAACCTCTGAGATTATCGCATCCAACCTAGGACAGAACACAACCATGTCAACTAGAACATGGCACAAAGTGCCACGTCCAGTTTTTCCTTAAACACCTCCATGGATGGTGACTCCATCACCTCCCTTGGCACTCCATCCCAATGTCTAAATGATGAAATTATGAAATACATTCTTGTGGACAGCAGCTTTGGGTGACATTGCCTGTCTTTAATCAACAGCAACAGATTTTTTTCTGTTTCATATCTCTGGACAGAAGGTAATACATCCTTTCATTGCCTGAAGAAGCTCTTTCCACCTCTTTCAAGCCACCTTGGCCCAGTGACACAAGACTTTTGAGGAGAGAACCATAAATTAGTAGACTGAAAGAGAAAGACTTACTAATGAAACACAGCTCTGGCTGGACTGCCATGTCTTCTTATCACTTCTTACAAATTCTTTTTTATTTCTTAATAGAGCTTTCTCTGTTGCACTGGCTTTTGCACTTCCAGGAAACAAGTAAGCCAGGGTTTACTTCAAAGATATTGCTGGGTCACAAAGTACTATAGAGCCATGGCAAATTGTCAATTTGAGGTGTGTTTTAAAACATCATGCAGAATGTGTTATTCCCCACTTACAGTCAATGCTTCAAAGCACTGATGATTTGACTTCAGTGGGACAGAAGTGTATAGCTATATGCTTAGCTGTTGTATCATATATGTATGTGTGCATAAGTATATGTATCATGCTTATAGAGGGTATCTAAGTGCACTGGATCCAGAAGACCCAGAAGAGCCTCACTCCAATTCCACAATGAAAAATAGCCTGTCCTGAGAAAGGGCACCTAAGTGCAGTTTAAGGCTACCTGAATGATGGACCAAGAGTGATCCAGGTGAGCTCTGCACAGAAAAGAACAAATGATTGCCCAGGAGATTTTTGTATTTTATGCCATATTTTCTATGCCAAAGCACAGTCATAACCTATGTCTTGTATGGTACAAATTCTGCTCAAAACAGGGGAGAGCAGAGCATGTCCCATCTTGAGAGCCCTCCTCCTGCCTTCTACTAGAGACAGCTGTAACTCACCAAGCTGGGATGCTTGGGATGGGACAAGGAGCACAAAAGTCATGGGCCTCCTCAGGGCTGCCCCAATGACCATCACCGGCATCGTGGCAGCCATGAGAAAACCAGATACTGCCTCTTCCTTCAGTCAGTCTGAACAAAAACAAGGGCATTTAGCATCTGTGAAAGGTATTCCAGGAATGTTGAAGTTTTGGTAGTTTTTCACTTTCTCTTTCTCAGAAAAAATTCTATTGCAAACATTTAGAGCTGCCCTCCAACACATCCACCAACATACCTGCCCAGAGGAAGCCAGCAGAAATTCATAACCTCACCTATGAGCAATCTAAACTAAGCTTTTCTACCCTCCAAAAATTGACTCTTAACTCTTAAATTAACTCAGTGGTGAAAAGAGGCCCAGTTGATAAATAAACATCACCAAGTAATTCTGTGCAGACTTATCAGCTATCGCTTACCAGAGGCAAAGGGGATTATCACCCCAGCTGGCAGGAGTGGCCGCCTCCCTGCTGCACTTACAGGTACCAAAGGTCAGCTCCTTCCAGCCACTTGCTGGGACTCCCCACTTTTCTCCAGGGAGTTAACCCCCATTCTGCAGAAAACTAAGAGCTGATTTTACTTAAACACGGAAAAATGTTTATACACGTAGGGAAATTAACAGAAAGAACTAGTTTCTGGTTTTATCTTAAGGAGATGGTTGTCCCTGAAGGATCCCTTGTGTACAGCTGGTAGGACAAAACCCAATTCTGGCTGCTTTTCTGTTCAGCGCATGAAGGTATTTGATAAAATCGGGTGTTATCATAGTTAAAAGAAAACATGGAGAACAGTTGGTATCTTGCAATAATCCTAATTTTCTACAGTTAAGCCTTTCTAATTTCTAGCTTGGCTTCTAGAATGTTTCTAGGGATGGTAGATCCAAATATTCCAAGCACATGCATGTTTTTATGAGCCATCTGCTCTAAGGATACATTTGATAGTGCCTTAGACACAGCTGTGTAACTTTTCCAGATTACTCTAAGCATTTGTGAGTGCTTTTCTACATCGAAAGTGCATATAAATCTGTAAGTACCAAAGTCATCTGTTTTCAAAGCTAATGCAAATTACTGGGGATGTCTGCATACACAAAAACGTTGTACAAAACCAGGCATACCTGCATGCCATGAGCTTAATACCATGAGCATAAATCTGTGTTGAACCCCAGGCACCCAACCCCCAAATATCCATCTGTCCCCGATTCCCTATCCCACAGCAACAGACTCCATGTGACATTCAGGAGATGATTATGAGCTATTACCTCACCTAGCACTGCTGAGGAAGGGCTCCCACGCTGAAGGGAGTCACAAATAATTAAATGTTTCAAAACACAATGGATATGACATGCTTTCAAAATAGCATCTATAGAATCACTTCCACTAGGGCGAGGAGCTCTCGGGAGGAAAAGCCCTTTCACTCACTTCAGTTGATTACCTGTATAAAAGGGCTTAATTTCTCTGGAGCGTTTCCTTTCCAAATCACCTCTTTTTACCAAAGCCATTGCAGCAGGAGTGGCAGGTACTCATATAACCCATGGGGTGATGCTTCTGCAGACAGATCTATGAGGACACGGGTCCCAGTTAGACTTAATTTTTAACATGCAGTTAAAAAAAAATAGAATTGGGTAAAAAATTGCCATTCCTGTTTTGTAGCTCACTTGTAAAATGCCTAAACTATTAATCAAAAGGCCTGACCATGGCTTAAAACTTCAGAGTATTTCAGCAATGTCAGGGAGCTTTTTCTTGGAAATCACCTTTTCCATCCCACTTCTGCTAGACCTGCTGAGAGGTGCCTTCCTTTGCTCAGTTTGACAAGCAGCAGATTACTGAAGGATTTTGACATCCCCTGGCCTGAGAGCCAGGCCAGCTCCTGGCTCCCTCCAACACCCATTTGGGAAGAAGGGGTTGCCCAACTCTGTTGGTTGTGGTGCCCCATGAGTCACTTCCAGACTAAAGTCTTGCATTTCTTTGATGGGTTCCAGAAGCTCTGTCTTAAACTGTGCCATTTTCAGATGCATTTTGATGGGAGATGCTGGATGGCCAGTGGTTATAAAAGACTGCCTCACCTTTTTCGGTGAAGAAATAGCTGTTGGGAAATGTAACTGCAATTACCTTTTAAGAAGATCTCAGTCAAGTGAAAATAATTTCCTTAAAAACCATCTCAATATGTGAAAATCAACAAATGAATTAAATGCTTCAAACTTACGAAAAAGAAAAGGTGTGCCACTGTAAAGTGGTGTGAAACAGCCAGATACCCAAAATCATTGGGAAAGGCAATGCAAAACACAAGGAACTGATATGACCTTTTCACATCTACACTGAACTGTGATCAATTTCACATGATCAATTATTTGAACGAGTGTCCCTCCACCCCTGTCACCCTATGGCTAAATCAGGGTCCATGTCCCATTGACGACAATAGTCCTTTCTATTTAATCTGATGGGAGCCAGGTCACGTCATTGGATACTTCTGTGTTTATTAATTTAACATGCTTTTAATTCTTTGGCAGTGTATATTTATATCTGGGCTTCCTGGGGGTTTTATGCTCTTTTTAATGATAATTACAACCTGCTAGGAAAATGTCCTTAAGTTCTATAAATACATTCTCAACTCTGATCTTCATTTTATACAGATGTTTTCTCTGGGTATTCCCTCATTTAAAAACATAATATTTAATAATATGTATGTAAGGGAGTGAGATTAATAAATACAAGATTTTCAGTAGGCATGTTTTGCTGAAGTGTTCATGGATTTGTGGGGATTTCTGAGGACTTTATGAGACCTAACATTTTTACAAGCTAGAGACAAATGAGGATAAATCGCATGTATTTTCTAAAGAAATCTAGTGGAGATAAATGCAGCCAGTCTGGGCTTTCTTATTGCTGACATTACATGTCAGAGGAAAGGTTGTGTAATGGCTGACAGACAAAAATAGGATGTTAATGTCCCAGAGTGTGTGCAAGTATGAGGCTGGTGCCAGTAGAGATGCAACTGGAAGAGAAAAGGCACAGATTTTAATTCCTGTGAGTTTGAATTTGGCATTTAATGGGCACTGATTTTCTCCCTGGGTCTGTCCTGCTCACCCCAATGCCCTGTCTTGGAAATCCCCATTTGTGTTGGTCAGACCTTGTTCCTCAACACATTTGTGCTCTCTGTTCAGGAAACCAAAACACTCAAATCACCGAGCAACTAAACACCTTAAAACTCTGATAGTGACAGAGATAAGAACCAAAGAGAATAATTAAGCATTAAAAATCCTATGTGAAAATGACTTCATTCTCAAGTGGGTATAAAACTAATATACGTGTGGGACATTTGAAGAACACCAAAGGCTCATGAGATACTGCAGTAAAATTTAGACCACAGCTAATTTTATCTTCTCTGATGGAAAGATTTTTCCTTTTGTCCCCTGGTTTACAATTTTCAGGGCAAACTCTGATTTCTCCTATTTAAAATACACCTATTTTTATTATTAAAATTGTTTGGATTATAAACACCTTTGGGCAAAAGCTGATTCCTGTACGGTCTTTGTGCTGGGTCATGTAGAGCTGGTTGCTCCACAAGTAATACTGTCGTTACTATTGAGGTGCCAGCACTAAGTGGTAGCAATTTCTTAGTGCTCTTACTTTAGGAGAGATGGTGTAAACACCACAGAATGGGATTATTGAAGAAACATCGATGTGCTTTGTAAAAACCCACAAAATTCAGTTCTTGTGAAAGTTCCTGTTTAGCTTCCATACAACAAAACCTTAGAAATGTCTGGGAGTGATGAAGAATCTGCTTCCTCCTCCCAAAACCCAGGCAGCAGCTCTCCATGTAGGAGAAGATGTGGTCCAGTGGATGGCAACACCAGGCTCCAGAGCCCAGCTCTGCTGTAAAGCAGGGGAGTTACACAGTGAGTTATGCCTCTGTTTGCCCATCAAACTGTTCAGAAATAGCAACCCTGCTTCTAGGTACGTGTCAGGGGCTGAGCTGGGCTTGAATGGAGATTTTTATGTCCATTTGGGTTGTTTGGAAGGGTTTGGGGAAGCTGACTGCAAGGATGATCTGTGTCTATATTTCACCAGCATCCTTAAGGTGTTGGACTATGTCTTTAGCTTCTCCCTGCAAGGACAGCACACCAGTAAAATGGGTGGCTCCCAGAGTGGGAGATTAGAGCTGTTCACACCCTGGGGGATATTGGAAGTGACAAGAATATCTAAGAAGATCTTTAGAAGTACAGCTTATCCTCCTTATATTGCCAATCTGCCTTTTGCTGAGAGCTGCTTGGGAATGGATTTCCCACTGGATTAATTAATTCTAATTATGACCTTCCATCATCTACCCATAAATTGGCTTGGTGTGGACATAGGTGAGATTTCAAATACGGGCTACACATTAAATATACATATATATATGTATATCTGTATGTGTGTGTACATAGACTAGCAGTTCTCCATCTGGGACTGCATGGCAGCTGTGCTGGATGCTGTGTGCACACACCACTGGTGGATATTCCTGTCTCCATTGGATAATAGAAGCCAACCAGGCTGACAGGTAGGCAAAGAGCAGTGTTTTATAGGTGACCTGTAACAGATGTTGGGGTTTGACTAGATTTCTTTTTTCTTGGTTGCTTTTTTCACCACAGGCACCCAGTCACCGCTTTCCACCGACTACAGCCAATGTTGCTTTAGACTATGGGTTAATTTTCACCTCTCAGCTCTCTGTTTCCTTACTTCCAATGTGCTCCAGGACATCAGCAGCACCTCCTGGGGACACAGCAGTGCCTTTGAGGGTGTCCTCAGGGCTGTTGAAGCTGCTAAACTGATAAAAGCACTCATAGCATCCACTTCCATTACACTGCAGAGCATGAAAGGTATGGATATACATAGGACACTGGCATATAAATTAATATTGAGAATGTTGTTTAAAATAACACACTGGTTAGGGCCTGAGGATTGCCAAGCCAAGAAAATTACTATAAATATTCCATCTGCAACTCACCCCATTAAGTGTGGAGTGTGCAATGTGTCTTTGATGGGCCTAACTTCCCAGATTGGACCAAGGGTATGGGGCTGATCCAGTCTTGCAAATCCTTGCCCTTGGAAGCATCAAACAGGCAATATTCTCCCTGCCAACACAAAAGTCTCATAGACTGAGCAGGGAGCTCAGCCACTGCCACATCTCTTGGTGATGTAAATGGCAATATCAGAACCCATCCTTGGCCCAGTGTTTTCTTCTTCTGAGGAAAAGTTTTGAAGAAAAGTGTTTTTCATGCAATACATTGCTCAAGAAGACTAAAAAAAAAAAAGTTATCCCAAATTGTCTAAAAGGAGAGGATTAGAGACATAATTCTCCTTTTCTTGATATTCTGCTCGGATACTCTGCTGCAAATCTTCTAGCACAACAGTTGCAGTAAGTATCAGCTACTGTTTGTAATCCATATGTGTGGAGCCATATGTATTACAGTCTGGATTAAGGCAACCAGAGCCCATCTGATCTTGGTTATCAGTAAATCATGTAGATCCAGAAGGACTCAGAGGAATCTCAGGAATTGAAAAGCTATAGTTATGTCTTGTAATATATGTCATATATAGTTATGCCTTATAATGTTACCAGTGATTCACAGAAAGTTTAAGACTGGTGATGTAAAGAAAACTCTTAACTACTTTGAAAAATCCATTCATACATAACTACTGTGAAAATGCTCAAAATGGATCTGTTTTGAAAGTGGTAAATCCAAATTGCAGGGGATTCCTGATGAAAATAAGAACCAGTCCTTTATAAGCTTATTTTTAAGTGAAAAATAATTATTTACAGGATTTTATGATTTCTGTGATGCTTATAAAAACATTTCTCCTTTAAAAATTTTTTGCAGGATCAGAATAATGGACAAGTAAAGAAAGCCTCATTAATTTGTACAAGTTAAGAAAATAAATGGCACAGCAGCTCTTCTTTAAACAGAAGCTAAATTTTTTAATGCCTCAACTCCACAATGCCTCCCACAACTCACTTAAATCAAGCACAATTTTTTCCTTGATTATTTTTTTTGTGTGTGGAAAAAAAAATGAGAAAAGTGATCTGAGTTTAAGAAATGGGTACTTCCAGCCTAAAAATAAAAATTAAAAAATGTCTGCTCTTCCCCGTTTCTTAGTGCAGCTCAGGTCGTCTTTGGGGGCATCCTTTTGGGAAAGCACTGCCCGAAAGAGTGCCTGCCCTGCAGCCCAGAGGTGTAATGGCAGTAGTGCAGTCCAGCCTGCCTCTGACCTCGGCACGCCTTAGTGATTTGGCTGGTTCTTCACATTTCTCTGTACAAAGCCACACCATCTTTGCCTATATAGAGTAGAGTTTGCTGTCCACAGGCTCCTAGGAAAAGCTTTATTGCTTCTCTCAGTTGTCTTTTTATAAACCACATGACAGTGGGACTGTGAACTCAAATTTTTTTTTTTTTGAGGAAACTTTCTGCTCATTTTACGGTTCCATACTGCACTTGGAAGCAAAACTTCCCTTTTTAATTTTCAGAGCCCAGGTATCAGAGGTGTACTGAATGTGCCCCTGAGATGCTCTGCTTCAGCACCTCTGAATCACATCCTCAGTGTTTTCAGCATCCAGGACTGGAAACCCAAGGAGATCCCCAGCAGGTCTGGGAACCCATGGCCCAGGTAGATCCCGGGTCTGACACTGCACTGGGGACTTTCATTGATCCCAGTGCAATGTGCTGCTTTTTCACACCTTATTGTCTCTTGTGCTCACAACAGGCCCTACGTGTTTCCTGCTGCTGTTATGAGATGCTTCTGTGGCTGCACAACTTGTTTTTCCAGTCTTTTATAGCAGAGTAATGCCTTTATTTGATTGCAGGAGTGAGATCTGCCCTGCCGGATATTTCTGTGGCTGAAAGACCAACACAATCAAATCAGGCAGATGCAGCATATAGGAAATAAGGACTTGATGCTGGAGAGATGACACTTCAAATCACATGCCATTTTAGACACAGGAAATGAAAATCCCAAAGCGACTCTGAAGAAATGGAAAGTCATTTAACGTTTTGATATTACTGTATCAAAATGTCCAGGCAACAGCCAATACCAATCTTCAGCAATTCAGGAGGCTTAGCAGCACCACGAGGAAATAGAGATGAAGACTGCCAGGACCCAAATCCTGGCAGCAACAGGAAGGACAATGGGTGATTTATTTGCCAGCAGATGGGTGGTGTACAGTGGTGTATAACCCTCAAATGCAGGGTAATGCAGCTGATGGGACCTCTGTGCATAGGAGTAGAATGTCCCAAAGATGACACCAATATCTGTCTAATTTTGGGAGCAAGAAGATGACAAAATTACTCCCACACCATTGGGAGAAGGGGATGGTCCACACAGGATGGACAATCATGTTACTTTTGAATGTCATGACATTAATATTTCCTGAAATTCTTCAAAACCTTGCAGAGAGATCAGCATAGCTTAGCCAGAGTTGCTGCTTCTAGCAATGTGTCATTTGGGCATCTGAAGTCCAGGCCAGTCTCCTCTCACTTAAGATATGGGGAGGGAGAAGTATGGCTGTGCTTGTGCATCCTGACCAGGGTCAGGACGATGGTGGTGTTAAGGAAAGATCAATCAAGGGCCAGGATGTGCTACAGCTTTGCAGATTTCAGAGCTGACTTAAGCCACAGGGTAGCGTGTCACTGCTTGGCCATTCCTGGCTTGCACTGTGGGCTTTCAAAACCCTGGTTACATGATGCTGCTGTGGAAGTAGCTGGAATTGGCTGCAGAGGGGCACGGAGGGAGACACTTGAGCCTGCACTGCCTTCCCCGGTGGTCTGTGGGGGTGTTTTCCATCTTGAGTCACATAGACCCACTGTCCCAGTACAGTGGAGTTAGTCTTGTGACTAGTCCAGGATGAGTGAGACAGGAGATGGGTCAGCTGCTAAATTAGTCAGACTGAACTCCAACTTAGACCAATATGTGTGTCAGAACAGTTATTTGATGAGTATTTCACTGTGAAGACCTCACAGAATATCAAAGGGTCTAAGTTTCAATTGCCTGAGGTTAGACAAAAAGGCTCAAGGAAACACAAAGCAGAAAACGTGAGCATCACTGACAGAGGACTTCAGGGACAGGTAACAAAGAAAAGCAATCTGTATATGGACTGTGTGATAAAACACCCTAATGTTCTTGGACAATGTGCCTATTCAAGAAGTTTAATAGTATTTATTTTTTAAAAAGGATAAGGGTGCAGCATTGTGGAGAAAATAAGTGGAGATGAGACTCATTAAAGAAAAACACGGGAGTGGGATGTGCTTACTGGCTGGTTATAGCACTGCTGAAGGGTGTTCAGGGAAATGTCAGGAGCAAAGTTTTTCCCTTTTTGTTACCACAAAGGTAACAGTAAAGATCTTTCCAGTAAAGATCTGTTTGTAGAAGACCATAAGCAACATAACTGATCAGCAAGTAAATGAGAGGCCTTTAACGCCTGCCAAGCCTCCTGGATCATTTTCCTTTAAAGGCTCTAAAATGCATAGGATTTCTGACAGATGAAAGCAGAATCAGTTCATTTGTTGAATACAAACTGAAACCTCTCAAAAGCGTTAAGTCTCATTGTAGGGTTAAAAATAATCCAGCTCAGAAGTCAGCCTCGAGATTTCTGCTGTGGAAGACAGAATGCAAGAGCTTCATTCAGCTTCACCTCGGCAGAGGCAGGTTTCAAATGTGAGAGCATTTTACAGCTCCAGTGAGCAAACAACGCTATATCTGATGACACAGAAAGTGATGTCTGTCGAGTTTCTTAAACACCAAAGTTTGATTCAGTCCTTCAGGGGAGCTTGGGCTGGGAAATATGGAAAGTTATGGAGTGAAAGGTAGCCAGGAGAAACAGAGAAGTCAGAACAGTCAGAGCTCACAGCATGGAACAGCAAATATCTTCGGTGAGCACTGAGATCCAGGCAGTCCACACTCTCTTCTGTTCAAAATCTGTAGATAAATCTTGGATATCTTGATAACAAATGCTAGAAATAAGGCAGCCATATACATAAAGGAACTAAAGACCAGATCCAAACATACTACATTACAAGTCTCTTCACACTGACTAGTCAGTGCTATTCTGCATGAAGACTTTATCATGGCAACAAGTTTCTCTCCTTATTCTTTGATCCTGCCTGCAGTATACCAGTATCCAGTCCATGGCAGAAATGTGGCCATTAAGCAGTTACTGAGAGATGTGGTAATGTCACTGATTTGATGATCTATAGGTAGAAGTTCTTATGGAGACCTGTGCATTGCACATGAATTACAAGCTATGGTCTGGAACAACAAATGGAGAATTATAAGGAAGACTTGTGCTATGTCTGCAGTTTAGGGAATTAATTTTACGTTCCCTGTCCAGTTTACCTTGGCTTTTGAACAAATAAAGTAATATTTTGCAAAGGAAACACTGGAATCTGGCAGCCTAGGAATATAAAGTATATATCCTTGCCATGAAGAGATGGGTCTACCTAGATTAAGAGCAAAATCTTTCGATTGTTGAATACACATACACTGCTGGCTGTATGGGTGTTAAATATATCTACTTGCTTCAAATTTTTCACTAAAGATCTAGTAAATAGGAGAACTACATAAAATGCAAATATAACTTTTTGTGGAAGTGGATGCTTGGCAGTGCAGCCTTTCTAGAAAGTCTTCCAGCAGAGGATTAGGAACTATGGATGGTATTTCCATAAGCCCTTGTTTTTGGCCTGACTATGGCTCCCAGAGAAGCTGATGGTAAATCTGCCATTGTATCCAAGAGGAACAGACTTGAGACAGTGCTGAGTAAACTGAAGATCCCAGCCTTTGACTCAGGAGTGTAAATATTTTGCCTTTATAAGCAGAGATTAGTAAATTCAGGGATGTTATTCAAAATGCAGTTTGGTGGCTGCTTCACTGAGCAGGGTCCATACACACTGAGCATACTTATCTCCCACGGTTTTAAAAACTGCTTCGTGCTGTTAAGGACATAAATCACAAAGGCAGCTGCAGTCAGTGTCATAGTGGGTAATCTCAGCACAAAGGAGACAAATGCTTTGCAGACATATTATTCCCTTTGCACCCCTTACGATGCTTCCCACCCCCAGGAAGGCTGTAGGGATGGGTGCTAGGAAATATCAGTGCTGCTGCTGGCACAGGTGCATGGTTCTGCCAGAAAGGTGGTAGTGTTGGAATCTCATGTTGTTGATGTGCTGTTTTTAATGGGAAAGGAAAAGAACCAGGGGGAAAACTGTTCATGTTTGAAGTCAGTTGTTGTGTATAGAGAGAATGTAATCCACTCAGTAGAAAAGTGCCTGTCTGAAAAGGTATCCAATAAAGATGTTCAGATCTGCTTAAATGAGTTGGAGAGTGAATTTTCTGAATTGTCCATCCAGCATATGTAGCAAAGATAGGAGATGAGAGCAATGTTTCTTACCATGTAGCTGTAGCAGAAACCAGGCTGGTCACAAAATATTAGATACCCACAGACACTGTTTGCCACAAAATGCCTCATGCACTCAGTGTTTGAGGAAAAAGTGGGATTTCAGGCTGACATTTCAGTCAGGAGAATGTACTTGTGCTTTCCTGAAGCACTTCATTGGAGTAAAGCAGTTCACAGATTTATACCAGCCTTCATCTGTGTGCTCTTGCCTTGTCTAGGAAGCTCTTCTGCCTTATAACTGAAAGTTGGAATTTGATAATTAGTTGAAGAATTAAAAAAAAATTCTTGATCTTAAAGAATAATATTTTTTTTTTTTTTAGTTTGAGAGCTATCAGGACTCTGTATCTGGCTTAAAAAATGCAACAATGGAACTTATCAAAGAATTCAATTCAGAGAAAGTTCCTGACTTGAAATTTGTGTGTCTGGAGACTCTGCCTGTTCCTGATGAATGGGAGCAGAGTCAGCTGGCACAGTAATGTAAGATGCAGAACACCATTGTGAAGTTGTGTAAAACTTTGAGCAGGAAGTATTTATATAACAGCAGTTTTATTACTTGGAGCTTTTCCCAAACAAGCTGGTAACATCATGGCTTGCAGAATTGACATTTCACAGAATTGACATTTGACTTAAATATTTTGCTCCTGCTGCAAGATCTGACCCTACAGTTACATTTAACCTGCCCAGAGTATTAGCTGAAGAGCAACCTTTCATGTCACACACTAGATTAAATCCTGTTCAGTGACTTCTCTGAGTGTCCAAGGGAGCATTAAGAAGTCCATCCATCTCTGTACTTCGGTCTGACAGACACTTGCCTCAATGAGTTTTTGCAACAGAAAACTTTTGTTGTGAAAATAACCCAAGAAGTCAAAGATTCAGAGCAAAGACTTGAGAGAAATCATCAGAAAACCCATGCGACAGAAATGGATGGACAGTAGCAGAAGTTTTTGGTCTTTCTATCTTTTGTACAGTTTTGGAGAGTAGTGGAAAAGTGGCAAGGCACTAATTTGAAAAATGATCTGTGCTTATGTATTCTCATTCATCTTAGGTCTTGATAGATGCAGAGAAAGTCTTACACCAGTCCACTTAAGTGACTTATATGAATAGGATAGCTCCCAAGTTTAATTAGTTTTAAGGAAGTGATAGCCACTCTTGGCAGCAGTGCATACTGACAGAGCACCTGAAAGAGAAAACATCTCTCCACCCTAAACTGAGAAGCTGATATATGGGAGCTGGACTGAGCTGTTCTTGTTCTTTTCAGTTTGCTTTGGTCCATCCCATCAAACCTGCTGACACACTAACAGCCCAGGAGAGCCTGTCACCCTCAGACATGATTCAGAATCTTCACAAATGTCTGCTTTGGCTACTGGAGCAATCATTCATGGATTCAGGAAGTCTTCTAATTATTCTGGAGATAAAGGCTGGATTTGGAACTGGGACTTGAAATGATAACCACAGCTGGCACCAATACCACAGGCATGTGTGTGTCTTCACCAAGAGTGATACTCCATTCATAGCAGAGACAAGGAAACTTCTCCCAATCACACGTTCTGGCAGAAAGCAAGAAGAAGATGACCAGAATTACTGTCCTGCCTTCATGGAACAGGAGATCAGAACCCACCATAGGTTTCCATGAGAACTGAAGTTCTTTTTCAATGCAGCCATTTGTTTTCCTGTACAATTGCTGCAATCTTTTTTTAACTTTCTGCTGAGGTGACACTTCTCATGCAATCCTGTTTGTCTTCACTTTCTTGGCTCCATCTGCCTGCATTTACAGTGAGTTTAGGATCCTCTAGAAACAAGTATCTTGGTGCTTGCTCCAGCACTCCTTTGAGTCAAAATACTTGATTAAAAACCACAATAACTGTCCGATGAATTCCTATTCCTGAAAACCCATTTTAATGCTACCATGACTCAGAAAGAGAAGAGTTTGTCAGATCAAACAGTAGTGATCAGACATCAGGGAATGGGGAAAGTCACCCTCCAGATGCAGCATGGAAGATCCATGTAAGGGGAATGTGAAAGTCAGCCTCCTTTGGGAACAGAATCAGACACAGAGCCCTGCTCTGCTGGTTCCTACCAACACAGATGGAAATTGGACAGAAGAAGGATTGTACTGCCATGACCCAAAGCAATTGAAAAGGGATTTCATTCACACCCTGCTATTTCCATGCCTTGGCTTAAAAATGCAATGTTTGAGCACAGGAATGACAAAGTGGTGTTACATAACTCCAGAGAGTAAACTTTCTGGACAACATCCAATTACATTCTTCTGAATAAAATTACAAGTAGCCATTTCCCTCAAAGCTGGGAAAAACCCCTGCCACAGTCTTGGGGTGTGATGCAGGGCAGAGCTGAGGTGCTGGGACCAAGGGCTGCATCTTACATCACACCCTGACCTTGGCCTGGTCACCGACAGTCGAGTGGTGCTTTATCCTCTCGCTGTTCAAGGACTCCAGATATTTCCATATGGTTTGTGTTCCTGCCAATAGTATAACTTGATTTTTTTCTGATGTCTGACTAATCTGAGCTTTTGCTTTATGACTTTCTGCCTCTGAAAGAATTCCCTGCATGTGCTGGCACTAGTGCCTGGCCAGAGGCAATGGTGATGGCCAGCAATCTCCTATCTTCTTCATTGCACTGTGACCCTGTGTACCAGTAGTAGTATTTTTCCTTCTGGATAAATGTCACCCCTGAGATTTGTCCCCATTAGCCCCCATCAGGAGGGAGAGATTGAAATTCTTCCCAAAATATTTCTAGTGGCTACTTTTGTCCAAGACGCTGAGGTTGTTCTTCCTCCCCAAGTCATATGGACCCTTCTCAAGAAAGGACCTGGAGTATCCCTGGAGGTTTGGGTGTGCAGGGAAAGGATGGGAGAGGATAGGGAAGCTGGGATAGGATGTTGGGTTTTCCTCGGAAGCAAATTCTTCATTTTTTTCTCTTTTTTTTCCACCTAAAGAAAGCAAACCCAAGGACCCCAGCCCATGCTGTGCTATGGGACCCAGCCCAGTGGGCCAGCTTGGCTTGCCTCCCCTAAGAGGAGCATCAAGACATATAGAACCATTCAATCATAAAATCATAGGATGGTTTGGGTTGGAAGGGACCTTAAAGATCATCTAGTTCCACCCCTGCTGCCATGGGCAGGGACACTTGTATATAAAGATGCTTCCTTTTGTCTCTGCCCAGCAGCCCCAATTCCCTGTGAAACCTGCAGAGGATCCAGTCTCAGTGTGCACACTGGTGATAAAAGCTCTGTTGAGCAGAAAATCACCTCAAAATGTAAATGCTGCTCTGGCACATGCATTATGCTTGGTAAAGCCTTCAGTCCAGGTTCCAAATCTTCAGGTTCAGGTACCAAATCTTGAAGTTTTGTGGATGGAAATCCTGGCCAAGCTGCCTACCACCCACCTCCGTGGGGTTTGTATGATGGCTACGGGATTTGCCTCCAGTCTTTGATAGTGGTTTGATTGTGGGATGAAGTATCATGCAGGTAAATACAATGAAAATATTTTTCTTTTACTGTAGGGAGGCTGCAGAGGACATGAGGATCTGGTCCTGTCTCCAGACTCTCCAGAGCCTGCTGCAACCACTGGCTCTTTGGCACAGTAAAGGCACTGCAGTGCTACTATTGTTTTAGAGAAATAATGTCTACAAACCCTGTGGGCCAATTGGCAGCAATGTGAAAGCAAAGCTTTGATTTTAATAAAACCTGAATTCGGCAAATCTGAGATGGAAGTGCAGATGTGCCTAAATTCCCCATAGTTCCCTCACTCTGAAAGGTGTATGAGTCATGTTGCCTTCAGCCTGCTGGAAAAGCAAGGGGAAAAGGCATCCCTGAGCAAAATTCTGTCCCTGAAATATGTTTATCCTTGCTCTTGTGTGATGATCTCCCTCCTGGACACTGCTATCACTGCCACGTGTATGTACAGATGATGCTACTCAGATGTGTATGGGATTGACTTTAAAGCAGTGAACAAGTGTATGCATAACCAAGGGTCTGAATCAGCCTTGACATGGTTTTCCTCACCAGCTGGTCTGGGTGCCCAGACAAAGTTTTTACTCTCTGTCCTTCCTGATATGACAGACCTCCTCTGGCTGACTCCTTTTTTTAACCTCCTCTGACATTTGGGGCTGGTATATACTGGGGATTTAATTTAAATTATTTGAGGATGTGAATTTAGAGAGAAATAATTATTCTTGATTAACTCCCCATGTGGACAGTCTTGTTCCAAAATAAAAGTGCTTTATTTCAAATGGGTTTAATTGACTCCACGAAAATCAGTAGGTTGTTTTCTCTGAGAGAAGGAGAAAGGATAGATAGAAAATGAAGAATACTTTTTGCCTCTTCGATTTTTTGAAAAATGGAAGGACTTTTGAATGTTATGCAAGTTTTAACTGAAAATTGCTGTGTGTTATTATGTATAATTTGCACCTCTGATAAACTGCACGCTGTTAAAATTATTGTTCCATGAAAATAATTACACAGCAGCCAACATAATTAGACAAGCAGCACAAAATCAGAGGCAGAAATGTAGGACGAGACTGTGACTGGGAGGGCTGTTTATAAGGAGATTGCTCTGAGGTGTATTTTATGCTGTCCACACACTCACATACAGCCTGATTTTATGAAACCAAAACTGATTACAGAATATAACAGGCCTCACAAAAACTTGATCCAAGAAAGCTTCTCAGCTCAAGGATGATTTTTCTGTTTAAAAAAAAGAACCAAAACCAAAGCAAGAAAAAAAGATGGATTCCATACTAATCAATATTCTGCTGGGGAAAATCAGAGCAAAATGTCCAGCAACCCCAATGGTGGAGGCATTAATACTGCTGAAACCAGTGATACCCTGAAGGGAGAGCTGGAGTCAGGCAGGGCTCTGGCTCCCAAGTGTAACACATGAGCTCAGGTACTGACTTGTATCATCCATATAATTGAACTGATCTCATCCTAGATATCACTATTTAAGAGTATTTTATAGGGACAGTGCAGGACACAGTGTGCAATTTAGGGTGAAGACTGTTTAGCATGAAGATAACCTGAACTCATGTCATACCTTTGACTACAGGGCAGGGAACTGTTCCTTGCCTTATTGATTACCAGCACAGACCTGCCCAGATGACACTCTCTTTCTAAATACCTGCTTTGTTTGGGTGGCAATTCAGCCTTGCCAGGAATGTCCTCCTGGAACTAAACAGCTTGCCCTTATGAAATTGTTATCAGAGCTGGTTCATGTGGTTCTTCCAAAAAACTGTCATCATCATCAAACCAGCATTTTCTGAATTAAAACAAGAGAAAAAAACCTGAAACAACTACCTAAAGAATTCAAAACTCTTGTGTGAATCAGCAGATGGGAAATCTTATTCTGGGGCTTCCCAGACAGTAGGAGCTGCCACTACTGGCTGACTGGAAAACACAAAACACAGGCTTTTCTTAACTTCCTTTTTTTTTTCACTCAGTAGCAATTTGGAGTGAAGCAGTGAGAGCCAGCAGCCCCTGGATCTGAGGTCTGATTTTGAGGACACAAAGGAGCATGCTGGGAGCATAATACAAAGGTCTACAGGATGGCTCATGTGCAGAAAAAAATATGCAGAGCTCTGCAGAAACAGAGCCTAGAATTGAAACTTCTGCAATAATGCCAAGAAAAGTGGGAATCTTAAAGCTTCCAGAGAAGGTTTTTTCTTTCGCTTTTCTGGCATTGCTCTCAATATTGGGTTTCACTGATGCTTCTCCAAGATGGAACAGCAATCAATAGACAGGAAACAATTACACCACTCTTTTCAGCTGAAAAAATAAATCATTTATCCATTTTCTATGTTCACTTCTAGGTATGTCGTCAGCCCCTACTCACTAGTACCAAACCAAACCTTTCCCTTCTTCTGGAAGACCAATATCCTAATAAAATGCATCCTTGTAATTGTCCAGCCCAACAGACCAAGACAGATCATGGTCAGTTATGCTTCCCTGCACATCTCACCATCCTGGTCACAAGGTCCAGAATGAGCAGGAGTAGCTGCACCACTTCTCTTGTCCCCATGTCCCGAGCTTATGGTGGGATGGGTGCACAGACCTTGCTGCAGCATGGAAATTGGATGTGGCAGATGCCAACACCTGAATTCAGGATCTCAGGCAGGGTCTCCAGTGCCACACTTTCAACATGGCATTAGTAACTTTGGGGACTTTCAGTAGAGCTTGTGCTTTCTGGGGCCTGAGCCATTCTGAAAATAGGACTTGAGGATGGTTTTGTAAATTTTAGTCAAGGTGAATTTATACTGAAGTCTAAATCCACAGTTAATTACAATGAAATATAAATGGTTCTGAAGGATTAGGGATGAGCTTTTGAAGGAGGCCTCTGAATTTTAAATAACCATTTCTCATTGAAAGTCACTGGGTTTGGGCATCTAACCCCTTGCTTACTTTTAAAGATCCAAACCAAGGTCTAAAACTCATTCTGTTAACAAGCCAGCCAATATTTCATTCCTGGGAAAGCAGTCTTCCAATTTCCTAAAATTAAGACAACAGAGGGCTACATTTTTTGTTTTATTCTCCCAGGCTAATACTGAAACAATATAGAAATTGTGAAAAATAAACTACAGCAATTCAGATATTTAGTTTTCAAATCAGTTGACAGGCATAGCAAGGAAATGTTTTTACCTCTGAAGAAATAAATGTAATAAAACACTGTTTAAATAATGTTTAAGTGATGTGATGAAAGACAGGTTCATGAACCCTCTGTTATGTTAACAATTAGCAGTGCAGGACATGGATTTTGTTTAAGAAATGTGTACTGCTAATACTGGGGTCAACATATGAACAAACAAGAATGGCAGTAGGTACTAGAGTCAGAATTTATTAGTGTATGCTTGGTTATCTGTGTTGCTTTACTTATCATACAAAGATCTGCTGCAGTCAGGTCCTGTGTGTCTGTGTGTCCACAGGCAGATATGGGCAGCCATTCACACTCTTGCCCACATCAAGACATCGTGGGGATTGGAATCAGATGATCTTTAAGGTCCCTTCGAACCCAAACTGTTCTATAATTTGGGTGCTAGAAATTACTTCGTTACTCAAAGTGAGGAAGGGACACACATCAACCCAGTAATGAAGTCTGCTGCTGAACCATGTTGTTAGAGGCAGCAAAGTCCACAGGTGGGGCAGTGACCTGGGACCACCCCAGGAGCTTGTTCTGCTAGAGACTAACCATGGAATGCCAGTCAAGCCCCTGTGCTCTCCTCTCACTTTCTCTTAGCTGTTAATCTTATTTAATATAAGCTGGTCTCTTGCTAATGGCCACAATGGTACCCAAGCCTCGAGTTCTCACTGACAGTAAAGATAAACTTCTTAGAGCTGGACTTCAGAAGACTCAGACATCTTGGACAGCTTTCAATTCATGTTACCTACAGCTATGGCCTCTTTCCAGACATATCCTGGGAGAGCTTGCTCTTCAGTGCTTCTCAGTGATAGCTTGGGAATAGACATGTAAAGCAACATCATGAGAAGGCTGCTGCCATCTACAAAGAAGCAGCTTTCATCTTCATTATGCTTTAAATACTCTTTTAAGCCTTTGAATTTACAGACAGCAATGATGGAAAAGTCCATTATCTGAGTCAACAACAATCCTCTGAAATATTTTCTGAATGACCTAGTTCACCAAACATTTCCAGAGGTTTTTCTATTTACATGTATCTAGCATGATCTCTATTTTCTGCAAAACACATAGAGTCAGCCAAGCTCTGCTCCTGGATGTTGGCAATGTGATGGCTTGGTCCAGCAAAACGTTGGCCACCTCAGTTCCCACAATAGGCAATGGAATTTGAGGGTATCCAGCACCCTCAGGAAGCCTATGGACACTACTTGGACCTCCAGTGTAATGCCTGATGGGACAACTGTCTGTCTCTAGGTAGAGTGTATATTCTCTCTTTCATTCTTCCTTTTCCTTTCTCTGTCTTAATAATGCGTGTAGCTCTGATTTATTTTTTATCAAGATTAACAATGGAACAATACCGCTTCAAATATTAAAAAGGCAAAGAAATGTAGGTACTGAAAAGGAAGGAAAATACCTCAATTTCAAGCCTAAAGATTACTTTGGGTCCCAGAGGAAGCAGAAGCAATTTAGTGGCTGATACCCTTAGCAAGAAAAAAGGTTGTAAGATTAAGACCAACTGCTGTTTGGATAAGTGGTTGGTAATTGCACATATCAGCAATTATGTGCTGTCATATCATTTTTCTGCTACCTTACTCCTCTCTTGTGTCCCGTCAGGGTTTACTTGGAATGACCCTACATCTATGGTCCTCTTTGGATTCACCTTCCTAATGTCATACAACAGTGCCTCACAAGTTCAAAGAAAAAAGAAGTCATTATTACAGGAGGTGCCTGGTGGAGGTGCCCCTCTTCACAGATGTAGCTAGAGGCTACTGCTGTAATAACCAGGCTTCCAGGGAGAGAAATAAAGAAAGGCCTCCTGAACCTGCAAAAACCCTCTTTGTCCTCCCTCCCTGGGGCGGGGTGTGGGGGGGATAGTTTTAGTAGGATAGGTTTAAGTGGAGTAGGAGAGGATTGTCTCCATGCAAGGTTGAGATGCCATCCCACCCTGGACAGTGCAGCACCTGGCTCCAGGTCACACTGGGGGGACTCAATGGGACCTGAGTATGCTGAGTCTTGCATGGTCAGGGCAGTACAGGTTATATTGAACCCTCTTCAATTGAAGAGGGGAGCTGAAGGCTGCTTATAATTCCTGCCCCATCTGGGGACATTTTGGGGGCTAACAGTGGCCCGCCCCAGAGCCGAATGGTGGGTATCACTTCTGTAGTTTTGCACGGCTCAGAAAGGCAAACACCACCAGAAACACCTTTTTCTCCTCACAGAAGTAACTGATTCCCCAGTAAAGCGTCAAAAGATAACAAACTCTGTTCCAGCTAAATTCATCTCTTCGTTGCCTGAGGGAAGCCTCCAGCTTTTTTGGCACTGGGTGCTCCCTTGGAGCAGAAAATATTTAGCTCACTAATCAGATCCAGGCAGGAGGTGTAACTGCGGCTGCCTGCACTGTGCCTATGGTACATCCAGAGAGGACAGGCACTGCTGCCTTTCAGGTGTCCCAGTACTGACCTGCAGTGATGCCTCTGAGGTCTGTGACTTGACAGGGATGTAAAGGAGAGCAGGGTTTTACACGGGGATTCCACCACCCAAGGAGGGTCCTGTCTCTGCAAAGGCCACCAAAATGAGTAGACGTTGCAAAGACCAGCAAACCTCTGTGTCAGGCTGTGGGAAATGCCAACTGCAGCCAAATACAGGAGTCTTAGCAGTGATAGTGAGGTGCTACCTCACAGCTCATGGAAGAGCTAATACTCTCTGAAAAGCAGATAAAAGATTCATCAGCACAGATGAAGATATGAGGGCATGGGCTTAGACAGCCTGTAGTTCCTGCCAAGAAATTGTGTGGAAGGTAGAAATGAATTTAAAAGGTTGAGTGGGGGCCAGCAAGTCAATAACTGGATAATCCCACCCAGATAGGAAACCAAAGCATAAACAAGAGTCTCCACGTACTGACAAGTTAGCACTGGTTGCACTCTGGAAAGGATCCTAAAATAACAGAGATTCCTGGAGACAGAATAAACACATCTCTCAGTTGTCATTCTGAGCAGAGGGTAATTGCCTAGATGTCTGATTGACTCGCTGCTAGAACTAAATATGTACTTCTCTGACATACTGTCACCTCCTCTGCTGTATGTCTGAGATTTTTCAGTAAAGCACATCAGGAATCAAAGCAAATGTCCACAAGGAAAGATGCATCCTGACCTTGAACTTTAATCGCTGGCAAAAGGTTGAAAATGTATTTGAAAAGAAGTGAAGTTACTGCATTCCTGAGAGTGACATTTAATCCCAAAATTCCCTGGAGGCTTGTGCACATACGACTCAACCCCCCAACAGAGGAACATGGAGCTGCAGCCCCTGTCTGAGGGCTTGGGAGTTGGCACGTGGCTTCCTGAGCTCCCTGGTCACAGCATGATGTGATCCTCAGCTTCCTATCTGAACCCCAATCCTTTCTGGGGTTCCCTTTGCAGTTTCCTTCACCATGTCTCTTCCCAGTTTGCACCACTGGAAGAGATAGAGGAGCAGAGTTCCCAAGTTCATCTTCCTTGTTGTTTTAGCAGCTCTTTTACCCCAAAAGTGAGTGTTTGATGCCTTCTCAAAGGCCCCTGGTTAGTGATTCCTCTCAAGTGCTGAGCAGTCCTGTCTATCCTGCTCAGGCTTAGCTCCCTTCCCACCTCAGAGCTAATCTCAGTTTCAGTTATGTTGAACTTTTATTTACAGAAATGTAAAAGAACTTTCTCAAAAGCCTTAACACTGGAACATTAATAGGATTTTTCAATAAGTCTTGGAAGTTGCAGGGGGCTGGACAACTGTCAACATAATACTGATTTTCAAAAGTAAAGTGACCTGGCCAAACCCTAGGCTGGTCCAGCTGCTGGGAAGGATGATTTGCTGGTTTAGAGTTCGATTCATAATAGATATAAAATATACTATACTAAATGCAATACAGTGTTAATTTATGAAAGTAACTGTTAACTCAGTATTATATTCTAACACGTAAGAGGCTTCTATAAAATAAATTACTCCATACTCTGTGACAGCTTTGGTACTGAATTTAACCAAAATTAACCTGGCATATCATATGTGAAAGGAAAATGTTTATGGGACAGGCCTTTAAGGGTAATTATAAAAGAAAACTATCAGTAATTGAAGGCAATTCTGCAAGAGTCCTGGTTCTGAGTCCTTGGTCTTTCAACCTAGGGATTTGGAGAAAAAAAATTAGATCATCCTCAGAAGGCACAGACATATGATGTGTGATTGGATGGGGCCCTGAGCAACCTGCTCTGGTGGGTGGCATCCCTGACCATGGCAGGGGAATTGGAACTAGATGATCTTTAAGGTCCCTTCCAACCCAAACCATTCTATGATCATCAGCAGAAGGATAACCAAGGATGTGGAGTAATCTGCATCATCTGATCAGCTGCAACCCGTGCAATCATGGGCAATCAGTGTGGTTGGACCAAATGAGGAATGCTGGGTGAGCTTCCACGAAGGCTGCACTGGCAAAGTGCAAAGGCAAGCACACAAAACAGATAATACAAAACCTAGGGGAAATCTGCTAGGGGCAGGTGGGAGGAAGGAGGTCCCATCACCTCATACCAGGGGTCTGCTATGGTCCCTGCTCCAAAACTGCCTCCAGGAGGGCAGCCCAGCACTGCCATCAGGTGATGGAGCAGAAGTGGCTGTGAGAAGCTCTGCAAAGAAACAAGGAATCACAGCATAGGACAGGTGGAAGGACAGGTGCTTCTGTTTCCCCTCAATAAAAGGGACACTGGAGGCACAGAAGGGCTCAGGCACATGGCAAGGCAGAGGAAACCACGGTTTCAAATGTGGATTGGTGGCCCAAGAACAAAACTACCTTCTCTATCTCTCTGTATTTGAGAATTCACCCTGGAGTGAGCTGAATTTCAGGTCAGAGTAAGGTTGTAAGGCTGGTTTACAAACTTGTCCCCTCCCCTTGCCTCCAGCCTGTGCCTGAAAAAAGCATTTTCCAACAGAAACTTCAATGAACCTATCACTTTGTGAACACTGCAAATATATATATGACACAACTTGTCTAATACATGTTCGAGATAAAAGTTTGAGATGTCAGAGAATTTTATCTGAAAAAAACAGGTATTCATGCACAAGAGGATAACTTCAAACCAATCTACCCATCTACTCAACTCTGAGCTTTAGAGAGATAGAGAAATCAAGCAGAAGCTAAAGGCAGACATGTAAAATGATTTCTGCAGGCAGAACAGGACATCCCTACAAGTACTGCTAAACTGAGTTTTGGAGGGAAAATTGGCATTCACCTGGTCTGTGCCTCCTGCCCTCACACACACAGCCCTAGGAGTGAAGGGATGCACTCAGGTGAGACAGGTAAATGTGCCCCAGTGGACTGGGATGGCACACATCTCCACTTTTTCTACCCAGGGTGACCTACTCATCTTTCTCTTTTAATTTAGGAATAATATTACAACAACCTAGGAAAAATGGGGTTAGGAAGGCATGCAGAACAGGTAGGAGGAGTCCAGCCCAAGCAGAAGACAAGGTGCTCTGTTGGTGCTCCCATGGTCTGATTTCATACTAGTGATGACTGGAAGGAAGCTCAGTGATCTAAAACCAGTGTAAATGAGTCCCAGCTTGGGCTCACCTTAGAGCAAATTCCCTTTCTCTCCAAAATGGCATTTGTCCTCAAGAACCTTCTCTCACAGAGACTGCAAGGGCAGAAGACTCCATACATTTATATACTAAAACTCAACAGATCATGAAGGAGAAATGAAGGAAAATTACTGGAGACAGGCATAGTAGTTTTCTTAGCTTCGTTTATTAATTTTCTTTTTTCTCAGTGAAGTCTATGCTCAACAGAAAGCTGATTGTTCGTATACAGCAAATTAACTTAAAGTGATCTAACACAGTCAAAATGAATGAGAAAATGCAGTGTGAAGGAAATGTGTGGCACTCCACAAGCAAGAAGCCCCATTAATTTCAGCTGGGCCATGTCTGCCACTCTGTTGGAGGAAAGGTTTGTCCACAGAGCCAAGCACTGAGCAACACCTTGAGGGAGTGCTCAAGTGGAGGGTGCTGCTCCCCTGCCCTGGGCAAACACAAGCTCAGCTCTGTCTCAGCAGCAAAGTTGGCTGTTCCAGCTTTGTCTTCATGATTGCAAATGCAGTGGGTGCCCTTTTTCACCCAGAGCCATCTGCACAGAAGATGGATCCTGAAGATGATATTTTAAACTTTCATTTTCCCTTCAAGTGCCATTTGGATTTATTTTTCTTCTCTCCCACGTTGTTTCACATTAACTGTATTCAACTACAGGGAGTATCAGAAAATATTACCTTAGCTTGAGAATAGATTTACTCTCGAGTGACACCTTCCAATACTACTGATTTATACCCTTTTCCTGCATTGATCTGCTGGGAGATTTCGTCAGCTATATCTGACATAAACACTGTATTATTCTGTATTGCATTATACCCTAGAAATCCACTCAAATCCCTTTGCTCCTCAAATTAAAGCAATATGCATTACAGTGTCCTGATTTCCTTCTATTCTTGCATTTGCATTTTTGTATCATGCTCTAGATTATTCATGTATATTTTGGCATAAGCATCTCCCTGTTCATTTAAGAATATTGCCTTTAATCTTCATTATACCTTGAAGCATACAAAAGCCTGGCCTCAAAGGAGACATGGAGACATTTAGTTCCCACAGTGGCTCAGTTTCTGTGGAAGTTATTTAAAGCAAATGTCGTGTTGTTCAGAAGCCCAAGCCTTGTTCCAGGGCAATCCCATGGACACCCACAGCGTTCCTCTGGTCTCACTGCTCCACACAGTGTGTGAGGTTCGTCTGCTGCACTGCACATCACCATGTTTTTGGGAAGGGACTTCTCTTCCTGCCAAAGTGGTGCAGACTGCAGCCCTGCAGCCAAAAGGTTTTAGATGTGTGGCTGTGCTGGGATGCCTGAACTCCTCAGTAGTTTAACCATGGAGTTCACTTGCCTGCAAGGAGCTTTTTGATGGCAGACATAGAGTAGCAGCTGTAGGTTGTACTTTTGCTGCAAGGGATTGGGTGGGTTCACTGCATTATTCTTATTCACTTAAGCATCTTCTGAGCATCAGAATGATCCATTATTGTATTTCTTACAAAATATAATTCTACAAGAGAACACCTAATAATTAATAACACCTGATAATACCTAATATCCCATAGTTTGGTAGTTTGGGTAGGGCTAGGATTTTTTGTGGATCTGCATTACTTCCCAGATTTGTTCTGTGCTAGGACTCCATGTAGGTCCAATGTTTGCCCCAGTCAGATACTAATGGTTATACTGGAAATGTATTCAGTCAGACAGAGCCCTGAGTTTAGTACATGACATACACGAAAGTTCAGGATGTTCCTTGAAAGACAAGCTTTGGACTTTTCTGAGGTAGTATATGGGCATGTTGGTTCAGAGTGGCTCTGTTTGATAACCAGTCTAGATAACCTGGCACACCCTATTCTAGATTTTCCTGAACTATTAAACCCCCCCAAATGCAGTCTGAAGTAAAGCTGGTAGGGAAAGATGTCTGTAATTTAGGGACAAGTAATCCCTTCCATAGGTGTGAGGGAAGACCCAGGAAAGGCTGAGACTATGATATTCAAAGTGACCCTATTATTGTCATCCCTTGTTTTCAAACATCCAACATAAGATATCTAAGACCTGGTTTAAAGATCTCAGCACCACAGACTCTGCAGGCAACCTGAGCCAAGGTGCACAGAGACACTAAAAATGCCCATCCAGTCAGGCTCAGAGCATCTCTTAAGAAGCATCTTGAAAGCTTCAGTCCCTTACAAAGGGCATCAAGAAACCCACAATGCCAAGGAAGATCCAGTGGCATGTGCAAGCCATGACCCATTGCAGTGAGCACATGGGTCCAGTGTCAGCAAAAAAATGGAATATCGACCATGGTACTTGGAAAGGAAAAGCCTTTGTATACAGCAAAGTAGAAGCTGAAGATAGTTTGACCAAAAAATCCACTGTCACCTGGAGTCACAGAGGAAATGTGTCTGCAGCTTCCACATTAGCACGGGAAACTTCTTTCTCCATCCATATTTAGGCAATGCCCTCATGCAGAGTCACTAATCAGTCCAGCATTGCTTCAGTCACAGCAAGTAATGTGAAACTTTCCTTAGAGGACAGTCCAACACCACATCTGTGAGGACAGCATGTCCCAAAATCTCCCACAAAATGCCCCCCCCCCATTACTGCTGAAAATTAACAAAATTGTATATCCATCCCAAGCAGAAGAGACCCATCTTTGCTGATGCCCATGGAGTGAGGAATAAAAAGAACAAAAAGACAAAAAGAAGGCAACAAAACCAACTACTTAGTGCTTACAAGACCACGCAAAATACCACTGCATATTCATTAAGATTTGTTCAAAAGTTCAGAAAATTCCCTCCAGCAACATAATGGATGATAATTCAATTTATTTATGTTTTTAAGGCATGAAGACTAGCTTTAATTTCCCTCAACTGTGCCTCTATTATTATTAATCCACTTATCTTCTAAAAAGATCATCTAAACTACACTTCTATAGGGAATGTGATCTTTGGCCATGTAGGGCTTTGCAATTATCCAGTTCTGAATGAACTTGTTGTTAAAACATTTTTTAAGTCTAATGAAAACATTAGATCAATTCCTTGCAGTGATAGTTGTCATTAAATCAATAGTGTGTGTAAGTCCATTATACTGATATTTGACATGAACTGCCGAAGGTCTGCTAACAATGAAACCATACTGAAGTGTGTCCTCTGCTAAGCATATTTTATACAAGATAAAAATCTGTTAAGTCTACAGTAACTGAAACTTTTCTTCTTTAACTAAAATAAACAGATATGTGAAATGTTGCTGTAACTCACACTAGGACCACCATGACCACACAGGTTTATCAAAGCTGTGCTTTCAAATCAGTTAGAAAAGCTTTTTTTCATTGTTTATCTGTGAAGCACAAGCAGAGATTTCATAATGAAGCTCTGCTGAGCAGGGAGGACCTGATCCTACCCCTTCCAAAAGCAGCAGCACTGTCACCAACTGCAGTGAAAGTCAGACTCCTCCTCAACTGCAGTGCTCCTCTTTCTTTGGGAAAGAGACTTGAGGAAGAGTCTTCCAACTAAGGGTCTTCCCAAGGAGGAATAGTATCTCTGCATCACAGTGGAGCAGGTTACAGGAGCAAGGAAAACAGCCAGATCCATTTCCCCATGGACAGGAGCAGTTTCTTTGTAAATGCCATTATATTGCAAATAGGAAAGATAACTGAAAGACCTCTGGCTCTGTGTTCTTTAAACAGTTTGCCAGTGGCCTACAAACTGTTTCCACTTCTACCATGGGTGCTTCAGAAACAGCATCAATGCAATCCTGTGAGACTGTGATGTCTGATGTAATATATTATGGGTCTCTTACCATGAGAGAAATATAAAACTTAAGAAAATGGCCAGCTGATGGAAAGACTGAAGACTGCCCAGCATGTAATTTCTTGAGATTTATAAATCTAACAATTTTTCAGTAGTCATAGGTAACATTTTTTCACAGGCAAAGGAGCTGTGAGTACACAAGTATAAAGGGAAATAATGGTCAATAGTAATAATGGTCAACACAGACAGTTTTCTGGCTGAAAAGGCCACTTGAAACTTAAAATTCAAAGGAATTAATTTCAAATATGTTAAATATTTATTATGATGTGGGCAGAGGATCACTTAATTTTTGGAAATTTGATGCTTAGAAAAGGCATTTTTTCACAAATAGATGAAGTAATTGATAAGGAAAAAAACCCCACCTGATAAATTCTCAGAGGCTTTGGTTTCTGTAATTTTTGCAGCAGAAAATCCCAACCAGTGTCGAAGTGGAGCGAGCCCCAGGCGGAGACGTGTCCTGCCCTGCCCTGTGCGATGGCTCCCACTAATGGCAGCAAGGGAAAGCTCGGTCACTCCCAACAAACCAGTCAGAAAAAACCCTCTGCAAAACGTTCTTCAACCTGTTTTTGGTGTTTGGTTTTAAATGTCTAAAATTACAGTCACCAGCTGGATTTTCATGAATTTTTTCCATAGCCAGAATATGAGTGTAACAGAAAATAATCTGAATATTAATTTCCTTGGATGGATTTTATTTCACCATCAGAATCTGCAATGTAGACTTCTGGAGGTATGTCCTCATTGTAACCAGGGGAGCAAGATCCAGGATGTGATTCCCATTGATAGTCTGACCTACTTCAGGTATGGAATGAATCATGAACTCAGTTTCCCTACCAACTTCTGCCTTGACTATACACAGAGCTGGGGCAACTGGTCCAGAAACATGATGGAGATTTCTGTGTGACTGCAAGGAGACATCACGCAGAAAACACAGGCCTTGTGCTCAGCTGGTGACTATGACAGTGGTTGAAATGAGCACATTATGCAGGACTCCCTTCTAGAGAGCCTGAATTGTGAGATCCGTGCCATGGGATGGAGATTCTTGGTTATGGTTGAAGAGATCTTCAATCTCACTTTCCATGGAGCCCTGGGATTTTGGTCAAGTCTCTCCAGTTCTGTTACAAGGTAAGAAGGCTCAAAAAACTTGGGTGAGGACTGGTAACCGTAGAAGGAGATGGACAAACCTGTTTGTTTTACATTTCGGTTTTGAGCACAACAGAGATTATCAAAACAGCTGAATAATTTTCTGTTGGTAATGTTGGAGAGATATCTTCTCACAATCAGATGCAGAGGCCAGGTGCAGACTGTCCTTGGGTCCCACTCCTAAATCTCAAATACATTTTTATAAGGTCTCTGAATCCAGGCATAAACATGAGAGGATTACAGCTAATCAGATAAGTATGTCTTTATTTAACTGTAACACCAAAAATTAAGCTTGCAGTATGTTCTTAAGAGATAGAGTATTCAATCTAATTCAAAGATTTTTTGGAAAGATTTTTTTTCCTTTTAATTAAATTGTGTTGATTTTATTTGACATTTGATTTCAAGCGAGCCGCCGGTGTTTCTCCTTCACCGTCTGCCTCAAATCTGTGTATAACGTGTCACAGTCCAAAGGCCACACCATTTCTCCCAAAGGTTGCTGTATTGTAGGCTCTCTGTGGGTCACACAGATCAGCCACCTGAACACCTTCCATTGAAAAGCTGGATTTCTGTCCAGTGTAGCAGAGCACTGTGCAGGTAGCACAGTATATATTTGGCGTATCTATGTGCAGGAAAAATAAACCTGCTGACACAGGGTAGGCTTTCCTCACACCAAGGAACAAGTTATGCTGGGATAAGCACCACAGAAAATACTCTGCAAATACCCAGGAAGATGTTTTTGAATAGCTTGTCCCCTTGCACTGGTCCATAGTGGGTTCAGACCAGCACCCAAGAGTATAGCCAACAGTGGGAGGCTGAAGCAAAGTAATATTGCTTTTTTCCAGCAGCCTGTCCAAATCTAATATATTCTGTATTTCAGATCCATGGATGAAGTCTCAGCCTTAGGTCAGTCCTCTGGTCTGACCCTGTCACATGCCTGCCATGGTGGCACAGTGGTAGAGCTGGGAAGGGCAGAGCTTCCACTCCTGAAAGTAGTGCTCCTTGCAGGACCACAGTGGTGGCCTTTGGGGACCTCCTCGTGTTCAAAATCATGCACATAACTGCAGAGCCCAAGAAGGAACCTACAGAGATACTCCATCAATAGCCAAAGGAAGATTAAGGAAAATGTGGGGCTGCTGCTGAATCAGATGGGTGTCCTGGTAATGGAAGACACAGAGAAGGTGGAATTACTGAGTGCCTTCTTTGCCTCAGTCTTTACTGCTGAGGTCAGCCCTCAGGAGTCCCAGACCTCAGAGGTAAGAGAAGAAGGCTGGAGAAAGGAATACTTCTCCTTGGTCATAGAGGTTTGGGTTAGAGATCAGCTGGACAGAACTAACATTCATAAATCCATGGGCCTTGCTGGGATGTACCCACAGGTGCTGAGAGAGCTGGCAGATGTTGTTGCTAAGCCACTCCCCATCATTTTTGAAAAATCATGGAGAATGGGAAAGGTGCCCAATGACTGGAGGAAGGCCGGTGTTATTCTCATCTTCAAAAAGGGCAGGAAAGAGTACCCAGGAAACTATTGGCTAATCGGCCACACCTCCATCCCTGGAGAGATGGTGGAACAGGTCCTTCTAGAGGCCATCACCAAGCATGTAGAATAAAAGAATCTCATCGTGAGTAGTCAGCATGGATTCATCAAGGGGAAAGAAACTATGCTTCACCAATCTGATGAACTGCCTGATGACATGGCAGGATGGGTCAACGAGGGGAAAGCAGCGGATGTTGTCTACTTCAACTTCATCAAGGCTTTTGACCCTGTCTCCCACAACATCCACATAGGTAATGTCAGGAAATGTGGGTTAGATGAATGAACAATGAGGTGGATCAAGAACTGGCTCAATGGCAGAGGTCAGAGGGTTGTGATCAGCGGAGTAGAATCCAGTTGGAGGCCTACAGCCAGTGGTGTTCCCCAGGGATCAATACTGGGTGCAGTCTTATTCAGCTTGTTTATCAGAGACCTGGATGAAGGGATGGAATATACCCTCAGCAAGTTTGGTGATGATATGAAACTAGGGGGAGTGGCTGATACACCTGAAGGCTGTGCTGCCATTCAGTGGACCTTGCTGGGCTGGAAAGACTGGCAGAGAGAAACTTAATGAGGTTCAACAAGGCCAAGTGCAGGGTACTGCGCCTGCAGAGGAGTAACTCTAAGTACCAGTAGAGGTTTGGGGATGAACTACTAGAGAACAGTTCTGCTGAAAAGGATCTGGAAGTCATGGTGGATGGCAAGTTGACTATGAGCTGACAGTGTGCCCATGTTGCCAGGAGGGCCAATGGTATCTTGGGGTGCATTGGGAGGACTGTAGCCAGCAGGTTGAGGAAGGTGATCTCTACTAGATCCTGATGAGGACACATCCAGAGTACTGTGTCCAGTTCTTGGCTCCTCAGTACAAGAAAGACAAGGAGCTACTGGAGACGGTCCAGCAGAGGCCACAAAGACGGTGAGGGGTCTGGAGCATCTCTCTTATAAGAGGACACTGCAGGAGCTGGGCCTGTTTAGTCAAAAGAAGAGAAGACTGAGAGGGGATCTCATTAATGCATGTAAATATTTCAAAGGTGGGTGCCAAAAAGATGGTGCCAGACTCTTTTCAGTAGTGCCCAGTGACAGGATGAGAAGCAATGGCCACAAACTAAAACACGAGAGTGTTTTAGTGCTCCCACCTTGGCATGAGGGAGAATCTCTTAACATTGAGGGTGGCAGAGCACTGAACAGCTTCCCGGGGAGGTCATGAAGTGTCCCTCTCCAGAGACATTCAAAACACACCTGAACACATTTCTGTCACCTGCTTTAGGTGACACTGCCTTGGCAGAGGGGTTGGACTGGATGATTTCCAGAGGTCCTTTCCAACTCTGATGGTTCCGTGACTCTGTGATACATTAAAACAGAGTGTGAGTTCATCAGAATGGGATCTGATGTACCAAACCATAAAAGAGCTAAAAAGAGGATGCTGTGCTACATAGAAGTAATCAAACAAATATATTAAGGTTTCAAATCAGGATCTCAGAAGTCCATAAAAGCCTGCCTTAACATCTGCTGGGAAAGAGCCCTTTATCCACTCAGTTCCCATCTCCTTTGTTGCTGAAACTGGAAACTGCCCAGTACATGAGGCAGGAAATTTGAAGAGGAGGAAGGAGACATGGTGAAGGCAGCTGAATGGTGTCCTGGGGCACTGGCTGCTACCTCTGTCCCTGCTGAAGACTTCCTCTGAGATACTGCCAAGTCATCCAAACCGTATATTGAAGGCTTTGTCTCAGTAATTGTGTGGGGTTTTGTTTTTTGAATGCATAAATTAATACCCCAAGTTCTGATTCACAAAACTGCTGAGCACTCGTTGCTGTGAAAGAAAACAAGGGCACTGTCCTTCCAGCACATAAAATGCTGGAGAACGTGAAGTGTTCAGAAAAATCAGGTCATTAGGCATGCAAATTGGGTCATCAAAATTAGTGGATCTTTTTGACATTAATCTCTCTAGACTTCTTCCTGGGAAAACAGGGAGATCCCATACCCTACAGGAGAGTTGTGAACTAATTTAATTTTATGTTTGTTTCTCCACCAACTCCCACTCCATCTGATGCTGATGCTATTTGCATGTCAGGTGGGCTGTTTCCACCTCTTCCTCAGTCACTGCTATCACTGAGGACAGGGTTGATACGTGGATCAGTGCCATACTGGTACAAAGTATCCCAAGCCCTGGGCAGGTATGGAATGGGAGCCCTGCCCTGGCCCCTTCAGACACATCACGTACCTCTGGTGCTGATGGGTCTATCTGGGCTACTGAGCACTATGATTTTCAGTTCCCAAATTCCCAAATTTGGATATTTAAGCATTGCTTCACATGTCCAGAGTATCGTGAAGGCCAGGATGACCTGCCCACTGACCAGGTTTAGGGCAGCGTTCTACTACACAGAGCTTCCCAACAGCAAAAGCAACTTCTGAACGCCTTTTTTTCCTCGAGGTGGTTCTGCTTCCCTTCTGTTTAGATAAGTCCAAGTCTATTATCCCTAAAGTAAAACTCTAAAACTCCTACCACAGATGTTTAAAGTAAGCATTTCTCAGAACAAAGGGCTTATTCAGCCTGAAAAGACTTACTACCTATGGAGAAGTGCTAATGTCTTAGCTCCCCACTTCTCCAGTCCCTGGCATCTGGGGGCTGTCTCAGTCACTGCTCAGCCTGCCGCCCCAAATCCTGCTGCCAGCAGAGGCAGCAGGGTGGGACCCCTCAAAGCTGCTGTGCCTCTATCACCCATGGCTTTGTCAAGGGATTCAGGGAGAGAGGTACGGCTGCATCTGAAGCCACAGTGATCATCAGGGAGGACTTATTTCAATATGTTGTTGAAACTATCTGATGTCAGGTTATATGTCTCAGGGGGATGCACGTTCCATATAGTTTGTTATGCCATCTGTTGAGAAAGGCAGCCACTCTTCTCTCCGCTCCATGACCACAGATGGGGAGTTTTTCCCCCTGTGTGTTTTACTGTCAATATATGCCAAAGCCTTCTTAGCTGGAGCCAGGTGGAATCACCACCACGACGAGCACGCCTGGGAAGAAGGGTGCTGAACAGGTCTTCTCAGGCACCTTGACTCACGGTGTGCAGACGAGCTGAACAAACAAAGCCAGCCTACACCAGCAAGGGCAGGTCCCCAAACCCCCTCTGGCTTGCAGGACACTCAGTGACAAGTCCAGCAGTAGAGCTCGAGGAGGAGGTTGCACACCTCTATGAAACACGAAGTGCAGCCCCGTTGCACACTTGACCCTCCTGTTGGCTGGATGTGGATGGTGCTTGCCCCAAATCATTGTCTGGCAACAGCTCCGTGAATGTCAGATGTAGAAAAAATCCAAAGCCCCAACCTGTATCTCTGTGGAGATGCCACAGCTCTCAATGGAGACTTGGTGTGTGCTTAACTAAACACAACATCTCCAGTGCTCCAGACTGTGAAGGAAACCGTGTTCTGCTGACTGACTGACCGAGTCCTGCAGGGAAAAAAGCAAACACAGAGTGAGCAGCAAGTCCCCCAATGGCTATAAGCAGCTATTGACTTAAGCATCAATAATGCTCCCTTTTTTCAGGGGTGATTATCACATCTTTTAATATTGACTTGACACTTTTCCAGTGTGACTGGGACCATTTCTGAGTGTGCAGGCTGGAAGTTTTAAAGGGAGGCTTTAGAGGCAGGGGAGTGTAACTGGAAGTTTTACTGAAAATCGGAAGATTTACAGAAAGGGAGATGTTGGTTGGGAAAGCAAATTTTACAGAAAGGGGATTTAATTAGGGAGGAAGGTTTTACAAAATGAGGGCTGCAAAGCCAGTTCATTCAGATCACTCTCCACTTGCTGATCTCTTTGGAACAGGTATTCCAGACAAGCAAAATAGAAACTGGCACCATGTCCCAGAGGAAGACCCAAGTCAGCTGCAGGAGCAGCAAAGCAATTCCTTGGGGATAAGGAAGCATTTATGAGGTGGACATGCCACAAAGTTCTTCTGAAAATTGAACCAAAACAATATGACTTTTTACCAGTGTTAGAAATATCTTCTCTCTTCATTCCCCTTCATCCCCAGCTGCTCTCAGAAGCCAGTGGAACTTAGCCCTTCTGCAAATCTGCTTTCAAAGCTCAGACCTGGATGATGCCTTGGGGGCCAGCATTTTGGGGGACTAGTAGTTGTTTGCACCTACCACTTCTTACAAAAGCTGCACTGGCCTCAGTGAACGCAGATCTCAGCCAAGCCTCTCACCTTGGCAAAGCCTCATGAGCTCTCGCTCTCTGTGCCTACTCCAACCAGGCTCTGAGTGACCATGAAGGCAGGTGAGGTGGGCCCTGCTTCAGGTGTGCCACACTGGGAACCAGGCAGGGGCCTCAGAAACCATGAGGGACTGGGAGAGCCCGAGGTGCCACGAAGTGGTCCTGAAGCACCAAATGACCAACACTTGCTCATCCTGGATTTTTACAGCCAAATGTAACTTTTGACTGTTGTCCAGTTAATGCAGCAAGAGGAAAGATGCTCTATGCAAAGATTTCACCCTTGAAATCTATGTGGATTTAGGGCTCCTTCCTCACATCTGACATTGTAGAATCAGGGTTTAATTTACCAAGTGATGTAACCAAATGAAAAAATGAAATCACTTTAATAGAATACTGTGACTAATGGAAAGGATAACATAATTTGCAGATCTCTTCTCTACTTCCTCCATTAATTTATTTTTGCTGTAATTTAAGTTTGCACATACCCGTGGAACAACCCTAACAACTCATAAAACCCTTTTCAAATAAACAGATATCTTACACACATATGTCTTTAAGGCATGTAAATCCCTGTATCTAAAACAACTTCCAGCAGAGCTCTGCCTGCCATGAGCTCTGAGCAGGGTCTGCCCACACACATTTATTTTGAGTGTCCACATCTTGCACCTGCATCTCTGATGGCATGGCAAGGAGACAGCTGGCAGGATCCCTTGGCTTGGGGATGCTTCAGCCACAGACCAAGTTCACCATCATTTATGTGGAGGCCCACGTAGCCGAAATTTTCCTCCATGTCTCTCACAACTGGGAAGCTGCCAGTGCTGCATCTGCCTCTACAAGTTATGAGTCCTGTAACAAATACTTGGACTCCAAAAAATAGAGCCCCGGGAGGGAAAGGATTAGGCACAAACATTAAAAAAAAAAAAAAAGTCTTTGTGTTTTAATATCCGCATTCACATCTCAGCCTCTGTCAAGCTTTTCACACAGAGCTTTGGGTGGGGGGCAGCCAAAAGTCATGGCACCTCAGAGGGAGCTGGTTGTTAAGGGAGCATATCCTTAGACACCAGGAAGGACAGTAACAAAGCAGACCTTCAAGAAGAGAAATACTTGCTCCTTCGCCACCTGTATAATTCCCTGGATGGACACCCACTAGGGTTGCCAGATCTAAAATAAGAAAATATGAGGTGCAGCAGCTGGGGCAAGCTGTGAGGAACTATTTTTCCACCATGTCGCTCAAAAAAAAAAAAAACTGGAAATGGAAGAGAAGATAGAAGTAGTGGAAAAAAAATAGAAAAGGAAGAATAAAAGCTGCAGGGAAGCCAGGATGGAAAGGAAAGAATAGAATTAACAGGACACAGAAGAAATAACCCTTTTTCAGGACCCTTTTTTTTTTCAGGACTTTCAGTCCTGAAAATGAGTACATTTGGAGAAAAACAACAATTCTGCTCTTACACAAATTTGAAAGAAAAACCCAAACAAAAAGTACTGAATGGGAAAAAATGCTGGCCCTAATAAAAATTCTTGATCTTCTCAATTTTTTAGGCAAATGACCAGCAACATGACAACTTTTGTGCATTGATCCTTAGGAAAGAGCACTCCCCCCGACTCCTGTCAAGAAGGACAAGGGATTAGCTCAGGCACCAAGGAGCTGACATAGTTAAACACTGCTGCTGGCAGATACAATCCAGTTTATGACGGAGGTTGTAAAAATACGCATGAAAGCAAATTCGTAAGAAAGATACTCTAATGAAGATGTATAGAAGGGCTGTAATGCCATGTAGCCTCTTGATAGCTAAGGCCCTGATCCTGCAAATTAAGCTAAGCGGCGAAGTTAATCAGATGCATAAGCATTTGCAACATCAGTGGTTTTTTTTCTTCCCCAAATGAGCTAAATTTAAAAAGCCTTGGTTTAAATTACATGAAGATATTAGCAACATCAGTTCTTTATTAGGAGCAGTTTATTCATTCAGGATGTACAGTACGGAGCAACACGCCTGGCATGGTTAGTGATGCGTGAACCTGAAGGGGAAGAAATCCCTTTGCATTCCCTTCACAGCCAAGTTGCACAACAATTCAGGCTGCTGCCTCAGCAGCCAAATGGGCATTTTTCCAAGCCTAAAAGTCAGCAATGAACCCAAGTGTTAAGGCAGCTTTGTTCTCCCTTAAAGCTGACCATATATCCTTGGAAAGCTCCCCTGGATCACTCTTTCTTCTCCTCATCTTCTACTTGACAGCCTCTTTCTCTAAAATATCACAACCATAATGTTATGCTCCAAAGCAAGGGGTGAAAAAAATCACAAGGCTTCACAGGGTCAACAGCTAAAACTTTGGTTCATGGCAAAGCTATAGCAGTCCTGGTGAAGATGACAAATCTAGAGCAATACACCTGAGGGATGAGAAGAAACACTCCAGGCTCTCCAGCTCATCTTTTATCTCAGAAATAAGTTTAAAGTTGTGGCAAACGTGCATTAGCAGCAGGCCTGGTAGGGTGACACTCAGGAGCCATCCTGTGCTTGCCTTCATAGCAGGGAATGAAATACCTACTCAAGGCAGAAAACCTTACTTATAATTTGCACACCTCAAAGACATCACTAAGACCACCTCTTTTGTGTGATACAGAATGTCTTGTTCAATAAGAAAAACTGTCAGAAGCTGAAGAGGCAGAGGAGAGTGAGAAGCCTGCTCCAGGAGCAGAGAATCCCCATGATGATAATATAACACGATCAAGGCTGGAAGGCTGGGGGACCTTGTTGTTCTGTCAGCACCTGGGTAAGGTTTTTTGAATTGACCAGTGAAATGGTACTGGTTTTTCACTAACAAAGCACCTGACCAGCATCCATCAGGAATGCTCATGAGGTTCCAGTGTGAGGTGGTCAGGAACTACCTTCTCCACAGTGAAATGTAGGTGTTGTTGGGTTGGGATGTTTAAGCCAAACCATGATATACGATGCTGTATAGAGGGTAAAACTGCGTTGAATCCTTTAGAAAGAAATTTATTCAGGGAGAAATATAACACCAAGGGGAAAAAGGAACACAAAAAGAACAAGCAAGCAAATGGCTCTTGCTCTTCTCACACATTTTTTAGGCAGCTTCATTGAAAGTTTCTAAACATATTTTTCCCAGTATATATATATCCTCTCCATTTTCTACTGGTTCTTATAAGATTAATTTCTCATCCAAGCATTCCAGCAACTTCCTTGACGAGTGCTGTGTATTTAGTAAGTATTTTCATCCCACACCACAGCTGTACTTAGCATTTTCATGCAAATCTGTGATGAATGGCCACAAAGCATTTAGAAACTAAGAATGCCAATAAATATTTCACTGTGCATCACTTGAAATTTCAGGAAAATCCCCTGAATTCAATGGTCACTTGGAGTCATTCATGACTTAAATTTTCCAACAGGAGGAAAGGATCTAACCTTTGTCTTTGAACTTTCATACTGAGAAGCAGGATAGCAATGACAAGAGTGAAACAGTTTTACTCACAAAGGTATGATTTCTAGTTCTCCAGTCACAAATGTATGGAAAATATTTTGAGTTGTTGTGGTTTTAAGTAGCCAGAGTTTTTTATTAGCTGGGGGGGCAAGGAGAGAGGCTTCTTTAAGAAGCTGCTAGAGTTTTTCTCTGCTCTAAGCTAGCCAAGGTCAGGCAACAACGCCTCTGTGATAACATATTTAAGAAGGAGTGGAAAAAAAAAGCTGGGCAGAACATCATGGCGGCTTAAGAGAAAGGAGGGTGGGAAGTTTGATTAACACCAAGGTCGGAGAGAGGAGAAAGAGAAGATGCCTTAAACACTGGAATAGGGCCCCAGGAAAACTGTGGGGGATCATAGGAGCAAGGATTCGTAGCACACCCGTGGAAAGATTGGAAGATTTCTACGTGGAGCAGAAGTGCTGGAGGAGAGAGGCTGTGATCCTGTGGGACATTTGCTGGAGCAGAGGGGCCTGATAAAGTCCTGTGGGTGTGGGTCATGGGAAGAAGAGACCCACGCTGAGTAGCAGAGTAGCATTTCTTGGGAGGACTGGTGGCCTGGAAGAACCCACACTGAAGCAACCAAGCAGCTGGCACGTGAATGACTGCACCTATGCCAAAGTGACCTATGCGACAACAGTACCTGAAAAAACTGTTGTTAGTAACAAATCCACTAAGAAGCAGTTTGCAACAGACTGTTTCCGTGGAGAAGACCCCACGAGGAAAGCTGGGGTGGGACTCTCTCTCTCTTCTGAGCAGCAGCAAAGAAAACCTCTGATTGTAACCCCCCCCACACACACACCTGCCTTCCCGAGCTGTTGGGGGAAGGTGAAGGATCTTAAAAGGGAGGGGTGGGGGGAGAAAGGTGTCTGTAACAACTATCAAACTGCTCACCCTTAAACTCTTAAGCTCTGGTTTTAGTAGTTGTAGTAGTTGTAGTAGTAGTAAATACTTAACATTCTAAGTTAGAGCCTGTTTTGCTTGTGTGAAGTAGTTAATAAACAGTTGCTTGTAATCCTTATCACAAAAGTCGAGGGAGTTTTTTCCCTTCTCTGAGAAATTTTAGATCTATGTGTGGGCTCTCAGCTTTTAGCCAGAGTCAAACCATGACAAATACATATAATTGCTCTTGCTTCCTTTTTCAGTGTTGGCTCTATATATCTCTTACTGGTCTTTTCTGGAGATAAATACTGTGCTACATGTACTTTTGTTCTGACCTGGTACATAATTTCGTACATGGTTGTAGGATCAAGACTTAGTTTTTAAAAATTTCCCAGGTTTAGAAGGGTTGTAAAAATATAAAAGGAAAAGAAAAAGAAATGCCATCAATCTAGTAACATTTTTAATTTTTGTTTTGTTTTGTTTTTTTACTATTACTATTATTCCCTGCACTATTTGTAATAATCAGAAAAGTATTAAATCATTACAGAGTGGCAACAAGAAAAGCAGATGGGAAAAGGAAAACAAAAAAATTCGTAACAGCTCATCTTATTTCCTACAAGGCAAAAAGAAATGAAGTGAGTATTAAAATTACCTTAAAAACTGAAAAAAAAAGTAAGAATGATTGGCAAAAGTAAATGCTGCCTCATTTCAAATCTGCAAGAGAAAATCTGCTATTTTTAAAATCTATTAAATACGAATTAAATTAATTCAATTAATTCATGAGGTAACCTCTTCAGCTCAGCCTCTCGGCATCAGATGATGGGAGATGCCTGATGAAGGGGACATAGAAGGAAAAGAAGAGGGGGCTTCCTGGAGTGTTTTGTGCAGAGCCTATTTTGGGTTGCATAGCAGCTGGTGGGCAACTGTGGGCAGCATCTATAAGCTTTAGCAACGCTTGGGGTGACGGCTGGCAGCTGTGCCAGCCCTTGGATCAGTCCCGAAACACAGAGATGCAAAGACATCATGAAGCTGTTTTCCTCCCTTGTCTTGTGTTTAGTCTCCTGGGAGGCAGAAGACAAAACCTGGCACTGACGTTCTTCTTGATCTCTATCAGGCACAGCTTCCACGCCCAGCCACATCCACCCTGTATGCATTCACAGAACCAGACCAGTGTGTTTCAGAGGTTGCTCTTTTCTTACAGTCAGAGTGATAACAAACCACACATACATCAGCTCTCGGAATAGCTGCTGGAACAAGACCTAACTGGTACGCAGGATGTTTAGTCCAACAAAGCCTGGCTTTCAGATTTAGAAATGTTTGATAATAGTGCTCCTTTAGCTTGCTGCAGAAGATTTCTTTTGCTAAATTTAGGCACTAAACAGCACTGCCGACCTGTTTTATTTGCAGGAGGCCTAGCGTGGAGCAAAAGCACTTTCTGGAATAATCTGTTTAACACAATTCCACAGCTGCTGTACAAACAAGGATTCACCACAAGCTGGTACTTGTGCAATTACTGACTAAAACATTTGCTCTTGAGCTGATTCATATTGTCAATGTAAATATAAAGGTGAGCAGGTTCTGGGAGGTACAATGCAAAGTCAGCACCATTGGTACCAGAGCAGACAGTGCTGGCCCATGACAGGGAGCAAATGTGCATTTCAGCATAGCTCCTGCTGGAAAGAGAGCAACGTGACCATCAGTCCCTGGTTTCTGAATAACACAAAATGCTTGTTAAGAAAAAGAGCAATGAAATTAATTTTTTTAAGTGGCTGCCAAACCTGACATAGCCAAAACATCAAGGAGGTGAAAGATGCTGCAGTTTCCCCTGCAAATTTCTGCCTGCAGAGAGCACTTGGCCATGCTCTCCCCAGATTAACAAGAAGGTCAGCAGCTCCCATCAGAGCAGCCTTCAGTCTGCAGCTGCAGTCTGACACCTGTCAGCTTAATCAGCTGGATTTGAAACCTTCCCCAAAACCACCGACTCCGTCTGGGATCAGGCATCCCAACCTGAGCTCAGGCTGGACTCATTCAGAGCCCAGGACTGATCAATAAATGTCCTTCCTTCCACTGGTGTCTGCCATCTGGCACCTATGCTGAAGAGACACAGCACTTGCTGGTATGTCACGGGTCTGCTCCAAGAACTATCTGCTACTGCCACCATCCTGGGAGGTGACACCAAGGGCCTAAATGAATAGAGAACCAGGGAGCCTCAGCAGCAGAACCTCCTGCCTTACCTGAAAGGAACACCAGCCAGGCAGCACCATGGTGAGGCTGGAATTGAACACCATGGAGAACCACCTGGCATGAAATGACCTCATTGGGGACTTCCTCAGCACAGGATTTCTGGATGATGCAGTAAAGCTGATTGTAATGCTAATTGCCTTCCAGGACTGCAGTGCTGTGCTTCTGTCAGATCTGAGCATAGCTGGTTGCAGGATCAATCCCTTCCCCCTCAAGGAATTTGAATCTTTCTTTAAATCATCAGTAAAAATAGGGTTTCCCTAATTCCCAGTTGGTTGTGTCACAGGAGTATTACACACACACACACATAGAGCAGTGTCTTCTCCAGAGAGATCCAGCACAAGGATTTAGGGGCTACGAGGAGGTTTCAGCAGCAGCTTGTTATGGGTCCAGCATTAGTTGCTTATAATTCTTATCAGTGCTCTCGTAGTAAACATAGTCCTCTCATCCCATGGAAGAAGTGAATGTTACTTCCAAAACAACCTTAAATGCAACCCAAATGAATGTGGCTGGGCTGCCTGAGCTTCTGCAGCACCTTATGCAACAGGACGATGTTCCTGCTAAAGCCTTTAGACTGACACTGGAATGCTGAAAAGACAGAGAGGAAATGGAAATCTAATGTTAAGTATAAAGCGCTTCATTTTTTTCCCAGTAAAACCGAAGATGTCATCTCACCCACCTTGGCTTCCCATGAAAGCTGAGTCAAGGGATGCTCTCATAGCTGTGATTCTGAAATCAGACCATACAAACTGTCACCAAGCAAACACTCAAGTTCTGCTCTTGTCCCTAGGATTGCCCAGGGGTGCAGACAAGGGATGCTTGCCCCCCAAGATCCCAGTTGCCACCATTCTCCCTGGACAGCAGGATATGGAGTCAGCAGGCTGTACAGCAGGTGCTGCACAGTGTAATCTCCATATAACCTTCATACAAACATCTCTTGTCCTCTGGTGCCTCTCAATTAATTCACTTTTCTTGTTTAAGCAATGAGAAAATGGTGAGGGTTGTTGTTTTTTGCTAAGAAGTAGAACTCAAGCTTATTCCATATTGTTAAGTGCATTTTTAACTGTCTTGCAGCTATTAAAAAGAATTTTCAGGGTATTCTGTGGTTTGAGGTTGAAAAGTGTTCTTGTTTCTAAATACTTTGTCTAAGCTTAGTTTCTTTGTCTAAATAAATCAGTAAACTTACGTGTGACTCAAACATAATGACTGCATTTTTAGATCAGTAAAAACTTCAAAGGAGCATGTTCATTGCAGACTACAAAACCATCCTAGAATATTCACTGAGATACTTGGCATCAGGAAACATATACATATTCATTAGCAGTTTTTATTTATCTTCAAAACATTACAGTTCTGAAAGAACAAATCAAACAGAAGTCTAAAAAGCCTTTGTATTCAGTCAAGACTACTTAGGAAAAGGATTAGTATTACTGCAGTTGTACTGAGTAGACAGGGTTTTTAATTAAGACATACCGGTTTGCTCTGGTGTGCTCTATCCTCAGCAGAAGATCTGTCAAGTTATTGTGGTTTGTACAAAAGTTTTCTCCGCATACCATTTCTCATGTTTTCTAAAATAAAGACAACTCAAGGTCTTCATGCTTGCAAGTTTTTCAGGGCTCTATTCACTGAAAACAATCACAAAAATCCTACCCACTGCAATTCATTAGACTCAATCTAGAAACGTATTTGTTACAATTTTAAAGTATCTTTCTCTCTCCTCAGTTGATAACCCCATAATTTATTTTATGGGCTTTTGAGTCTGGGAACAACTGCCAGCAGTCTATGCTCTGTGGAGCAACCGTATGCTGGTGATTTGTGTTTGATTAGCCACAGAAATGAAATTTAACCTCCTAAGAGAAGAACAATGACCCAATAGTCCTGTATGAGGCTGAGAATTAGGGCAGAGGAATTCAGTTTTGCTGTAACATCAAGCTTCTTGTGTGATCTTGGACAACATCCTTGTGAAGGACTAGACTGCGAAGCAGTGTGACTGTGATGATTTGGTGTATCTGGAGCTTCGTGTCACTGGTTTATTTCTGGGTCCTGAGCCAGGTCCAAATGAGTCCACAATGGTATTGTTACACTGATGTGCGTTGTAACACTGGGAGTGTATCTGCAGTCATAGACTTGAGAAGACCGAAAAATGAGCCTACTTTGATTCCTGTGACATCAGGCTTTTAGCAATAGCTGAGGTAGCTCATATATCTTTATAGACCCTTAATCCTCATGCATAATTTTATACTTATTTTTAAAATGGGAATGATAGTGGTGACTGAGGAGGAGAGTCTGGCCACCCTGTTCTAGGGTAACAAGAGTTCTGCAAGCTGGACCACTCATCTTCGAGACCAGAGGGTAATTTTTGATGTTGTCTCTTTACTGATACAGGGTAACCACAGGTCATAGCAACTCTTCTACCCCTCACATACTGAGCACACAGTCCTTGGCATGTCCAAGGCTGCACATTGGATTGGCACAAACTTCTTCCTGCAACTCCTATTAAAATTGTTCTTTCTTAAAAAGTATTCCACCTGGAAATTTCACAGATAATGCTTTGAAAAAAAGAGCATTAAATGCCTTTTGGAGGTGGGTTTTTTCATTTTTCTCTCCAAGTTATGAAGCACATTTCAGTCTCAATGGCAAATTTTAAAGTGTTTAATGGATATTCTTATCTTTTCTCTGTCAAGTAGACATTACTGGATTCAGCCCAAATCCCTGTGTCCAGCAAAGCCTGAATTATCATCAACAACCTGACATGACTATCTATGGTTTGAGTTCTGATGTTCTTAGCCAGAGATGTGTCTTCTTCTTTTTACAGTTTTTATAGTTCTTTATCTTTTTTTAATTTTTCAACTCTCTGTACTGTACAACTGCTGTAACTCCTTTTCCTTCATTTAGGTTTTCTCTAAGAGGCTCCTTGTACCCTGTACTGGGAGTTCATGCACAAAACTGTTAAACTTTCAGCTCCTCTGAGTCTGCCTCTCAACTTGGATGTTCCCTCTGCAATACAGGTCATCTCTGAATGTGAAAGTTTGAGCCTAGATGGATGCTGTCAAATACTCCATGGAAAATCCTATGACTATTCCAATTAAGATGGGTAGTCTTCATACACATCTAGCAGAGGGAGTAAGACTTGATCTTTGGCTTTACTGAAAGGCTCTTTGCAAACATTAGGGGCTTGTCTGTGTCAAGGTAATGTAAAACTCTTCTACTTCAGAGGATTTAGGGTCCAGCTGTAAAAGCAAAGAAATATATACACTGATGTGGAGCCTAATGCAGAGCTTCTTACAGTGAGCAGCTTGTTGGTTTCTTCGAGACTCCTCTGGGTGATATGTTGGTGCTAAAGATTTGCACATGCACACACACACAAAAAGTCATTGCTTTGAAATAATGAAAGCATTTAAAATTCATTTGGATAATAGTATCATGAAGAGAACGCAACACATGGAGAAGGATGGGAAGGAAATGGAAGCACAGGAAGGCATTGTGTCTTGAGGAAGGTCATGGAAAAGGTTGGTAGCAAGACTCAGAACAGAAAGCAGATGTTTTGGTTGGGGTTTTTGCAAAAAGAAAAGACTGTCTCTCTTCTCACAGGCATCTCTCATCTTACCATAACTCTGCAGTAACTGCTGAGGGGACCATGCAAACCGAGCGTCAGCCACCCACCTTTTCCAGAATGGAAACTCTGAGAAATTTTGGCAGGTATCAAATGATCTCTTCCCCAGAACACAGCACCAACATAGGTTGTGACATGAGCAACACCATGGCATTGTATCAGCAATATCTGGCAATGTCCTTTGAAAAAGTCCCTCGCATTAGATGGCACGTTCTGATGCACACAACTTCAAAAGCAGTAATAACAAAGGTAACAGTTGTAGAGTCACCCCTGATGGACTGGCCATTTCCATCAGAACTGTTTTACTGCAGCCAATGCTTTTTCTTCAATTCTTGTTTAAAGAGTAACGGACTTTTCCTCCATTATTTTCTCACATTTTGCAAGGTATTCTAATGCTGTTGGGAGATGAACATAATGTTAACAATATATAATTTAGTAAATTTATGCCTACATTGACACCGGAAGAGAATCTGATATTGCACCACTGTACTGTGCATTTTTATTATACTGTAAGTACAGTTTCAAACATAATAGGATTTATTCATAGCATATTTACTCCACTGAAGTGAGCATAAATATGTAAATATCTAAGGCTTAAACTGGGAATTGCCTACTGCTGCTTTCAAGTCATGCAGCACTCTGTGCACTCTAAATGCAGGCTGACAGCAGAAACGGCAGAACTGTACTTCCAAGGAAAGCATTACAGAAGGATCAACCTTGCATATCATTACCTTACCCCTGACTTCTAATACAGAATGACACTGGACACACAGTTGTAGGCTTTCACACTACTTTAATGGAACAACTACAGAGAGAGTGAGAGAGCACACATTGCTGATTGGGGCAGCTCCCACTGGAGCGTGATTTGAAGGAAGAAAAATCCCTTTTTATAAGATACTATTCAGATGTTCAAAGCAAAATAATTTCATGTTGAAATACATGTAAGAGAAGGGTGTTGAATTTGTTCCCTAGTTGTCAGAGAAGAAGACAGCAGAAGTGCCTGTGAGCAGCACTCAGACAAAATCTTTTTCAGAGTGAAATAAACACAGAGTATGTGGTGGGAAAGTTACTCTGCTGAAGCCAGTAGATGCAGCTCCTTTGGCTTCTCTGGAGCATGAGCCAACAGAAACCTGATTCAAAGACTTCCAGGCATGAGAGACTACATCAAGGTGAGGGAATTCCATATGGAGTATATTAAAGTGAGGGACCATGCTTATAGCTTACTCTGAGGCAGAAAGCTCAATCAGTTTTCAAAGTTGCAAACAAATGAGTAAAAAGACACAGCAGAATTACTCATGAGGCAATTACCAAAGGGTAGCTGGAGCAAGAGGGAATAATCCCAGCTTTGCAGTTGGGATCTCAGGTCTAAGCAAATATCTGAGTAATAGTCTTAACTGTGTACACATTTTAATTCACACCTTTCTACTCACTTAGTGCTTCCATGCCAGATAGTTTTTTAAAAAGTGAATCAATTGCCCATAAAAGGTGTCAGATTGTCAACAATGGAAATAAAATCCCCTGGTTCCTGAACAAACAGGCACGGAGCAGCACTCCAAACTTCCGCTCACCGCTAACGCAATTCACCTCTCGTGTAACCTGGAGGGTATCTCTCATTATAATTGCTACTCAGCCCTGGCTTGAATTGCTCCAAGCTCCTCTAATACAATCTGATCCCTTCAGACCTTGCTTTACTGCCCCTGTTCAAGCATGAAGAATTCAAGCTGTAACAGGTGCAGAGCAGGATGATTAACAATCTGGGGAACAGGGGGTCTTTCACAAGCAGAGCTGCCAACACTATCAATTTATGTGGTAGACAACTGCTTTGGGCAGTAACCTACTGGATTTCCAGTATGTGGCAGCTTAGGTTTTTGGATGCCTGGAAATTCAGGAGAATTTCACAGAGCATACACAAAGCAACTTGAGGTGGAACGAAAAGCGAGTCTGATACTTGGTCCCAGAAGGGGTACAGAGTCAATTGGTGGTTGTCACTTCTGGACCTGCAAGGACAGAATGGTCCAAGGGGGGCTTGTTTTATGTACCATAGTAAAGGTTGACTGATGTATGGGCTTAGATGGGGATGGGAAGGAAAAACACTGGGAAGGAAAAAATGTCACTTGTGCTAAAAGATAGTATCAGCACATAAGAACAAACAAGTGTGGACTGGCCAGGGATACAGTCGTATTGTAAACTAGAAGATCTTGGGTAATTATTAGTAGCAGGATGTTGCACAACAGCCTTCCTCTAAGAGAGGTGGAGGCAACAGCCTAACTACTTCTAAAAAAGGCTTTAACCTTTATGAAAGGATTCTATTAAAAAAGTGTCTGTAACATTAGGGATTAAATCTGCTAAATCCAAAGATCCTGTCCTGTTTTCAACCATGCAGTCGCCCTTATGTGCCTTCTCATAAAAAACATATGCTCTTCTCTTCTTTCTCTGGAATTTCCTCTATGTTTTTCTTCACTGAGCATTAGCGGTAGTATTATTCTGTGTTTTCCAGTGTGTTTATCTTATTCAAAGCACCAGTTCTTTGCATTAGTCTTAATTTCTTTACATGTTTTCTGCTTATATGTCTTTATTTCACATAGGAAAAGGACTAGAGAATTAAGCATCATTAGCTTAGCTGACAACAGTCATTAAAAGAACTGTCTTGAAATAATCTGCATCCCTCATTTTCTTCTATTGTGCAATCCATTCCTTTTCCTAAACTTTACAACATAATCACAATTATAATTCTCTGAAATCAGCAATGAATGAATCTCTTTTATGGCCATGGCATCATAAAGTCACTGGAAAATCTGCTGCAAATCAGAGGCTAAATTTCCACTTCAACTGAGAGCTGGTGCATTATGACTAAAAACTACACAAATCCTATTAATTTCAGCCAGTGAAGGCCACTGGTAACATTCTTCTCTGTTACAACCACCCTTATAAAAGCCCATCTGAATCTCTAATACTAAGCCACGGAGAAAAGACAACAACCTAGAACTTAAAAAATAAGGTCTTTTCAATTAAAGATTTAAAAACAGGGGAAGGCACCTTATGTACCTTTTCTTATCTTTCAGATAAAGACCTCTTGGGTAAGCTTGGTAAATCCTTATCTGCTAGATAAAGGACCACTATGATGGGCCTTATCGCTTAATTAAATCCTAGTACTATGTACAATGAAGTCAATAGTTTGTTATACAAGATAGCACTTCAAACTGTGTGCATTGGATAATGCATCTCTATTGGGTCCCTGTACCTCAGCCCGCTGTAATGGGTCATGTTCCATCACCTGCTCCTGGGCTGCCAGGAACTCATTACAGAAAAGGTGCCCAGATTAACATGGATGGGCTGTGATAAATAAATCTGTTGGATCAACTAGATAAATTAAGGTCCCCAAATGAAACTGATTTGATATGTAAGCCCTAGTTCTGTCATTCTACCTGGTAAGGAACTTAGCTGAATGTGAAAAATTTGTGGGTTTCGGCCCAAATAAAATACTGTCATTGTAATGGAAAAATAGTATAACCAAAACAAATGTTGGAAGAGGTTGTGAAAAATGTAGCTGCTGAAAAAAACCACATGATAAGGTCTAAATCCTGAATATCCTTGTGTTCATTAAAGTTCACATCACTCATTGCATTTACATCCACACATATCAGGGGCAAAAAAAGAAACTGATCAATAACAGCTGTAGCAACTATCACCACATATCACACTGGCAAGGTCTTCCTGAATCTAAACCCAGTTCAAATGATTCTCTTTTGCACACAAACATATTTGCATAAAGCAGCCTAATACTTGCAATGCTTCATTTCACTAATTGGCTTACTGGTAATGTGCTAGAGTGATCTGTTCCTGTGTCTGTTTGGCAACTACACTTTTGTACATTGGAAAACCCATCAAACCAGATGCATTGTATCTGAGTCTCTGAAGGACTCCATTATACCCTAAGCCCCTTACCCATTAGGCCCAGCAAACACAGAAATGGCTTGATCCTGTGATTTCCACTGAAGCTCTACAAGCTAGGAGTCTTTTCCTGGTAAATATGGAAAATTTTAGACTCAACATCTGTTACTGGTACTAATCTTGCTCAGTATTACCAAAGTAGAGACTTTGTGGTTAGAAATTACTTCCCTTCACTTTGATCAAGGTGGTCTCCCAAAGCTAAGAGCTGCCATTCAGACCATTTAATGTAACTGAAAAAGGTTCACACAATGAGCTTACCTTAGGCATCTGACCTTAAGACAACCAGAGGCAGAGAACGTTTACCCTTCCTGTAGAAATAGTCCCTGAGGAGTGTCTGAGCACTCAGGTGTAGCAGTGTTACAGGGCAGATGTCTGTCCATGAAGGATGAGGCATTAAAATTCTTGGGTGCTCAGCAAGACTAAAGGTCCAGATGAGGACATTGTTCATACTGAAGATATTGAGTGCTCTTAAGGGTGTTATCTTTACTTATTTTTGCCAATGTGCTCAGATCTACACTCTCAAGTGGAGACAGCTCCTAGCCATCAGGATACACAGGGGTAACCATAAAACAACTGTAGGTTATGCCAACCAAAATCATCCCTATTAGGACTGTTCTGTAAATTTAGCATCTCCACACATTTATAGGGTTTGTTGCTATCACATTCATGCTTTCGTATAGCTGAGGGCACAAAAAGTGCTTCCAGGAACCACTGGTATTGATGCCAGGCTAAATATGCTCTAAGTTGCTCGAGTTGTGTGCAGGAGTTCCTGGATTTCACAGCTGGGTACTTCTAGCAAATTGTACTCCTTTCTGTGCATAGTCCCGAAGGATTTCCCCATAAATGCATAGACCTAGTTCTTGCGTGTCTGGCAAACTCTTCTTGTATGCTTGCCAAGTTTTAAAGGGCAGGGAATCAACAGCTGATAATTTATGCCAGGAACCTACAATGATCCAAATTCACCCCTCATGTAATTCTGGTAAAGTCAGCAGAGTTCCAGGGGAGAAGTTGTTGGCTTAGCAAAGTAAATTTTCACTGACATTTGAGGAATACACAGTATCAATTAAAGCAGAGCTAATTATTGCTACTATTATTTGCATTGCAGTAGTTCCCAGAGGCTTTTAACAGGATTATAGCCTTCTGGCACGAGGAGTTCTTAGGAACATAAGCTCTGATCTGGAAGTTTTGTATGATGGCTGACATTTGGTACCTGTGCACAATGTCTGTGTTCCACGGGGCTCCACAGAGTATGGGGCTTTGCTCACAGATAAGGGCCACAAGAATCTGAGACACAGGAATTCCTTGTGATGCTCTGAGGTTTGCCCAGAGCCATCACATGTCCTTCTGCTTTTTACAGCCTGGCACGTGTCCAGAGAAAGCAAGCCCTTCCCAAAGCTCAGCATTTGGGCAAGACCAACAATGCTGTACATTAGCTCCTTGTCAGAAAATCTTGGGAAACACTCCTAACCTTTTTCCTAACCTTTCTCCTAACCATATTCTGATATGTTTATCATGGGGTACCACTCCCTCTACTCAAGAATGGGGGATCTTAGGCATTTTCCACTATATGAAGTCATTCTTGAAAGGAAGGACTGCCTTACAATTGTCAGCTTCACCCTGATTTCCCTGCTGTCCCTGACACCAGATGGGCTTCCTGGCAAAGCTTATTCAGTAAGACTTCTAGCATCCAGACTGAAAAAAAAATTAGAAATAAATCACTGTAATATGTTTAACACTTGTGTTCCCTTGGTGTTTCTTGATTTTTTTCACTAGATCCCTAAAATATATTGCAAACACCGGGGTCCAGAGCAATATGCAGGCTTCTGAGTGCTGCTCTCAGTTCAGAAGTCAAAGTACAGATCAAACCTCCCTGCGGCCAGTTGGAGCTGTAATAATTTATATATTTTACACTACAAAAAGATATGTGTTCTGTTGAGATTTTGATCTTTGGTGGTTGACCAGCTTTCTAGGGACTCCACACGTGACACATTAATAACACACCAGACACATTGCTTGTTCAGCCCATTTCTCAGCTCACAAGCTCTCCTGTTCTCCACTCTCGCAGCTGCTCCAGGGGTTCCAGGGTCACATTGCTCCAAAGAAATTACAGTGGAAATAAGATGCATCGAGTGGATTGCAGACAACAAGGGAGATGAAATGCAACAAGGGGATAAATATGTAACAAGAATGCAGGAAGGAAGAAAAATTAGAGTGATATCAAAATTTGGTACACATGAGCACTGTCCACAGCTCTGAAACTTGTTAGTCATGGGGCTGTAACACACTCAGAATGTTTTCTGTTCAAAGTTTATCACGCCAATATTTTTCATATACTTTGTATTAATCCTTATACTCTTTTCTTAAGTAAACCATTTATTATTTTTTAAGCCTTTCACACTTTCTAATCTGCCTCTGCCTTTCAAGGAAATTTGCACATCTTTCACCTGTGTTACCTTTTAAGAGGTACTGCTGCTTCCTATGATTGCTACCACTGCCAGCAGGTCATAGACCAGGCCCAGTAACATCTACAACATTTGTACAGTTTAAATCCAGAATTTCCTGTCAGGTGTGACAGAACATTTGCTGCATCACAGAACGTTGCTGAAATAACCCAGGAGTTGCTTAGTGTCCGGTCTGGAGGAATTAATCCAAAGCCAGGTTTAATTTTGAATGCAAAACAGTGCCTCTGAGTTAGGTGTCACTTTGAGAGGTTCAACACAAAGATGTTATGAGCCAAACCCATCTGGGCGAGCCTGTCATGCCATGTAAAGTTTTGCCAGGCTAGAAAGAAAGCTCACAAAGAGGTAACTATGGCTAAAAAATAAGTCAGAAGCACATTTTCTCTAGAGAATTAGGAACCATTTGCTGTTGATAATACTTTTCTTAAAAAGTCCTTGTATTAATTTTAACTATTTCATGCAATTAAACTTGAAAGGCTGCTGTACTGGATATCTGACTGGTGATTTTTAACTATTTGAGTGTGTGTGCAAAAATAAATAATGATTTAAATACAAAAAAGATAAACAAATGACTGTGCATGCTCAAAAAAAAAGTTACTAAGTATTTTGAAAAAAAACAGTTAACATCCAGTCTCTGTGTAAATAAAACTTATAATGACTATTGCTGTGGAAACAGCTTAATGTACAGAAGTTAGGACACAAAAAAATTTCCTGAAAGGCCTAAAAGAAGTAGTTTAGCATTATTCTCTCCAGCTTAGAGAGAGAAATATGAAGAAGGAGATGCAAAGCAATCTGCCCCAGTATTGCAGTGAGTGCAGAACCATGATTACTGATCTTGAGTTCTCTGTTATTCACTTAATCCCCTTGCAAGACAATCTGTTGCACTCCTGACTGCAAATGGATTTGCTCTGGAAGCCTAACGGGCAAATATTTTATTTTATGCAGAACTTTTGAAAGTATTTAATAAACTAATGATGATAAGTTCATATAAAGTAGTTTCAATTCATGGCTTCCAGAGGCTGCAAGTATGTTAACTTACAGAAAAGACACGAGCACACTTGCATTTTATAGCACAGGGTATGTAGTACTGAGAAAAAGTTGGAGTTTTTTGGAGAGCAACTATAGTTCCTGGAATTTGAAAACTCATAGGAAGTCCTGATTGAAGGTGAGCAGAGTCACCATACCTATCTCTGCCATTATCATTTAGGTCCTTGTTCCACACCTGCTCAATTTCAGACATGTGGGAATGGCCACATTTTTGCACCAGAGCCATGCAAAATGGTGAAGTGTCTGTATATTAACAAAATAACAATTAAGTATCCTGTCATTACTCGTTAACGTTGGATTGGTGTGTTAAGTAAATGGTAACCTGACTTCTGTTTGGACTGTCAGTCATGGCAAGCAAATTAGATATTAAAATGAGCAAAAATATAGAGCATAAAAGATCCTCTTCTACATATTTGAATGCCACAAAAGCTGCTAATTGTGAATACTACTTATGTTTAACCCTTAAACTTCCCAGCCTCAAACAGAAGGAATACAGAGAATTATGACAAGAAAGCTGTGGATTTAACAGGCTGCAGCTGAAACTAGCTCAGTCTTGCTCCACACACTTCTCCTCTGTCCAGCCCTTAAAGGGTCCAGGAAACTCCCTGCCTTGCCAAGAAACCCTTTTGTATTGCAAACCAGCTACAAGTGATCAATATCAAGGAGTGAAGGCTGAAATCCTGGCCCCACTGAAATCATCATGGGTTTTCACCACTGATAGTAATAGGCAATCAGAGCTGGACTGATGGACTACATATTAAATTATCAGCAAATATTGCCTACCACTGGTCTGTTTCCTAAATTAAAGTCAGAATTCAGCTGTGAGTTCATAGAAATATGTAAAGAATAAATCTCTAACTGTACAGTTGTGGAGAAAACCTGAAAAATGAGATCAAATGCAATGTAGAGACAAGTCTGCAGGGAGAGCAGAACAAAGTGACATGAGAACTTCCCTATTCTCATAGCGAGGGTTTAATCAGATAACGTCGATAATTTAAATACTAACATTGTTAATTATTTCCATGAGGACTTGTCCACCTGGGAAAGTTTTGCCGTATACTTGAACAAGTCTTCTTATAACAGGCTGCGCTAAACTGTGTTAGATCAGATCTAGTTTCTTCACAAGACACAGAAGTTTGTTTTATAGCATGGAATAATTCTGTATTGCACTTTACCTGTTCTGTGCAGAATGCCACAAATCCTGATTCCCCTGTTAAAACTGGGGGAAGGCAAGAAGGAAACTCAAAAGGAAAACTTTTGGTAATTGTTTTCCTGTGGGATCTAAGTTGATATACTCAGCATGCACACGATCACTGGGCTCTTTGGAAATCAGAGGGGAGCAAGTAGCCAAGCAGCCAGGAAGGAAGGGCTTGGAACGCCAGCAGAGGAGGACTCACAGCTTGCAGAGAACTAGACTGAGCATGTTGTAACACCAAACCTATGAAGTGTGTACTCAGGTGACATTTGAGTGGAGAAGCAAGAGCCACACAGTCTGAACTGGTTTAGTTGTTTATACACGTTAACTCCCCCTACACACTCGAGCCTTAAAACATGGGGGACCACAGATCTATGTAACACTCTCCAAACCATCTCTTTCATGGTGTATTTTAATCCCATTAACTCGCGGTTTTTTTTCTCACCCAACAGGCAGCGGAACTCAGGGGTTCAAGCTGCACCTGTAACCTAATGAAGCCTCGATGTAGCCCAACGTGTCCAGTTCTGGAAGGACATCGAGGTGCTGGAGCNACACAGCCGGGGCAGCATGACCCTCCTTCCCCGTCCCGCCCCTGTCCCAGCCGCCATTCCGCCCTCACGGCGCCCCCGCCNCTCAGACGTCTTTTCCAACCTAAGTGATGACTCTGTAATTCTGCGTGAGACCCGCATTTCAGGGGTGGTGCGAGCAGCCCCGCACGCTGGCAAGAGCCACCTACACACCGTCAGGGAGGTCTGGGAACCTCTTCCTCCCGCTCCCACTGCCCACTGTGTGCCCCGGTCAGGTGTCCCGCTCGGCCGCCTCCGCACACACCC
>WEIV01006927.1:603829-614355 GCA_013390005.1 Calyptomena viridis
GGGTCCCGCGTGGTCGGGGGTGGCAGGAGCTGCCCGGGCACCGGGAGGCCCCGCTCCTGTCGCCCGGCGATGGGAACTGATGTGGCACCAGGGCAGGGCCGAGGGGGAGAGCGGCCTCGCCGCGGGTGCGGGGTCTCCGGAGGGATGGGTGTGTTTTACTTAATGACGTCCGGAGATTTAACCGGGCTGGGAAACACCTCTAAGATCAGCGAGTCCAAGCTCTGACCCAACACCACGTTATCAGCTAGACCATGGCATTGAGTGCCACGTCCAGGCTTTCCTTAAGCACCTCCAGGGGCGGTGGGTGTTCGTCCCCATAGTTTTTACAGGTACAGCTTTCGACCTGTTTGAGTAACATGTCTGTAATCTGGGGTATAGTTATAGTTCATTTCACAGGCTGGGCAGAAGTAGAAAGTTTCACTTGAAAAGTGTGAAATGAAGTCTGTCCTACACGCCGGGACTCTCAGGTGTTTCACTGTATTTCTGCTTGACTAAGGCCACCCCTGCATGTAACATTTTAAATGACAGCTCAAAGCCCTTTGTGGCTCTGATTGGTATCTTAAGCAAACTTTAAAATGAGAACATTTGTTTTGGGTGATTAAAAGGATGATTTGCTGGGATCACCCTGGGGTGTTCAAGAGAGATACAGTTAAGAGAACATGTCTGTTTCTGCTGCTGTGGACCTTGCTTTCACTTGGAGTAGCGGTTTGGGAAAAAAATGGACAGAGTTGTCAGTTGACCCAGTTGTCCTTTTCTGTACAAGAGTTTGTGGTGATTTAGTCTCAGGAAGTTGTCAGTGACAAGAGTGGTGGCTCATCGTGCTCACTCACCTCGGTGTCATACTGTGCTCCACTGATGTTTTGATGGGTAAACAATGTACATAAACACAGTTACAATTCCTGTGTTAAATGATACTGTTCTTAAAAGTAAACGTACAAAGAAATTCCCAGATTTAGGAGTAGGGTTTGGGAGGAAGGCTAGGGAGAACAGCACTAATAGGTAGAACAGCAGATACTAAAGTATCTTGGGCGTTGTTTGAATGGTATTAAATACACTGCAATATTGAAATTATTTTACTAAAATATTTGTGCTCATTTTTGTGACTCAGATGAGTTACATGTGATGTGGAAGTAAACTTTGCACGCCAGTTCTGTATCTGGAAGTTTTTGTGGTGTTGTGAGGACAGAGTAATTTAAAGAAAATGTGAATTTTGAAGCATTTTTGTTCTTGTGTTTAAAATTGCTGCAAGCTGGGTGAGCCTGGTTTCATGGGCAAAGGTCCATGCAGCAGCAGACAACCTTCAACAAAGTGGTGGAACTGCAATTTCAAGATTGATTTTTTTTGTTGTTGTTGTAAAGTTCCATTTGTGTCTGTTCTTGAATTTGGCTCCCTTTGTGCTAAGTGGACACAAGGAGTTGTTTGTTCAGTGTTAACACTGTGCTCATCAGTAGGTGGTGGCCAATTAAATATGATCCTTCCCCCATATAAACAGTGTTTGTTTAGTGTTGGTGATCACTGTGAAGCACTTGCTGAATGAAGAAACCCAGAGGTGCCACACACCTGTGTCTATGTGACTAGTCAAGGAGAGTTCCTGGCTGAAGTTGTTAAATACACTTTAAAAAACCAGTAAAAAAAGACTAGAGCTTACAGAAATAGAATGGGAAACTTTTTGGGAAAGGGACTACTCTCTAAAGTCAACAGTGATAGCATGGGAAAGAAGCTTGGAACTAGGTGGTTATTTGGCTTAAATGGTTTTGGTAATTTAAAGTTTTAACTGTAGAAACTAATATTTGGGATTTAGTTTTTGAATCTTTTGTTTGCTTGAGGGGAAACACTTTAAAATATGAAGTTTTCTTAGAAAAAAAGGCTAATGATGGGCAAATTATTACAGAATAGGTGTTGGAAAAATAGATTGAGATGTTAATTTGATGACATTGTGGGGTAACTGTTGGCCAAATGGGATAGTTTTGACTTTGAGGATGCAGATTAAGGTTTAAATCCTCTGTAAGGATACGTTGCAGGGCTCAAAAATGAGATGTAAAATGTCTGTGTTGGCTAAATATTTAAATGTGCTTGATGGAAGGAAGGTGATTTGTCTGTTGGACAGCATGTGATGACTCATTCATTGGTCATTTATAATCTTTTAGCCTCTTGGGAAATACTGGCTTGATTCATTAGAGCAAAGTATTCATATGTACTTTTGTGACCAGATGTGTTGGTGCAGCAAAGGTATCACCTTTGTGTTGGTACAGCATAGTGTTCTAAGGATGAAGCTAAAGGCTCTTTTGGTCATAGGTTTGACAAACAAACTAGAAAGTTTACAAGTGATGATCTGTGGGCTCTCTGGAAGTAACTCACAGTTTCATGTTACTTCACAAAATTTTTTGCTGAGCAGCCTGATTCAACCTGCTTCTCATTGTACAACGGCTGCATGTTGAGACGTAGAAATCCGAGGTGAGTGTGCTGGTAATGAGGGACCTTGAGGGCTCATAGTTGTTCATTAGCCCATTGATAAGGATAAGACAGTAGTTGCCAAACTTTGATTCAAACTTTCATATAAAAACAACACATGGCAAGTGTGTTGCCTGTTGAGTAACATAATCTTAAAGAGGAGAGAGAGAGAAGCTTTCTCTTCACAAGAAGATAAGGGGCAATGGCTACAAATTGTACTAGGAGAGACTTGACTTGATATTAAAAAACATGGGGTCTTTTTACAGTGAGAAAATCAGTCACTGGGAAAATTTCCGCAGGGACATGATGGACTCTCCATTACTGGAGGTTTTCAAGACATGATTGGACAAGGTGCTAGATAATTTATCCCATCTAGGCTCCCTTTCTCTTGGGATGCCAGACAATCTTTGAAGATCCTTTCCAACTTGGACTATTCAAGGATTTAATGATCATATGCTTACAGTGTAATGTAACAACTGTTTTGTATAGATGCTGACAATTTTTTCTTGGTATGTATTGCAATTGACTTACAGCTAGATTTTAACCTCCTTAAGGGAGAGATGTTTACAGGGAAAGCAACAAGCCATCACCAAAACAAAGCAAGGAGCATCTCTGCCATACTGAAGTAAGGAAAAACTATTGTAAATTTTCTTACTTTCAGATGAGTTCACTTTTGATTAACTTCATTTGCCTAGAAGACCTTGAGTGTAGATGTCCTTGGGATGTGACTCATGACATGTGATGGGCTGGAGGAGGAGTTGAAGAGGGTCCCATCAACACAGTCTGCCTTCCTGCTGGGAGTCCTGTACCTGGAGTAACAGGATGGGTGTTTCTCTACCTTTGAGCCTGTTATCTTATTCCTCCAGCTTGAACTTAAGCTGTCATTAGTTTGATTTCATTTGAACATATATGATGGCTACTGTTGTACTCTTAGCAGTGTAGTGGCTTTAAAATCCGTTGTGAAGCTGTTGATAAAAATTGGAGAAAAGCTTATACTGCTTGCACAGCAAGCACCTTTCTCTGTGTTGTGGGCCACTGTCCAATTCAGAATCTCCAGCGTGACAAATTCAGTTGAACTTGTGCTTCAGGCTATTCAGCAGCAGCATACAGGGACTGGAAATAGATTCTGCATTTGTGCCTAGGTGAAAGTGGGTGGAGTGCTGGTCTCTGTGAATATTGCATTCTACTCTATTAGATGGACTGGTGCAGTTGGTCACAATATTTTAGAGTTATATTGGAATATATACACACTAAAACTCCTCTAAGTGCTAAAGGCCTATACAGTTTGTAATTCATGAAATATAAAAATATGCTCATGGGCTGTTGTACCAAGAACTAGGGCCATTGTGTTGCAGTTAGTATTGTACTAGGAAGTAGTGCCAAAAATCTTTACTACTTCAATGAGCTTGTGGCAGGGAGATTTCCTTTAAATATAGCAATTTTTAATCTCTTTATGCTTTTCTGACAAGCTTTTACTGTAAGTTATGCTCTTCTGAATATTCTCTTTTCAGGTCGTTTGAATTAAACATAGCCTTAGTATCAGTTGTTTTCTACAAGAACCAAAGCAGGCTTTTTTGCATCAAATACTAAACCTCAGGTTTTAGGTTGCATAGAACTTGCTGTCCAGAATAATTTAAGATGGTGGTTGTCACTGACTTGACCAAAAAACCTCCAGGTAAGTAATGTGGTTGATCCTGTGTTATGTTCTGCTGTAATGCAGCTTCAGTTTTAAATATAAGTTCTGGTGACTGTGAAAGATGCAGAAGGATTTCTGGAGAGCTGCATTTCTCATCAGTAGCCAAATCCATTTGGGAACTGAATTCATGTGGATTTCTTTTAAAGTCTTGGCCTTCCTTCACTGTTCAATGTTTGTGAGACAAGGACTATGGCACTTTTGTTTTTCCAAAGCAAATATATTTTCTAGTTGAAGCAGACTTTGGAAGTAATTTTTTTTTGTGTCTCTGTGTGTGGCTTGGTGGTTTTGGGTTTAGATGTAGTTTATTAAAAAAAACCCCAACAAAACCCAACAAACAAAAAACAACAGGCAAAGAAAAGGCACTGTTTCTTTCAAGCAATGGTTAGAGAACTTCAATTCCAGGCAGTATATCATAGTTCTGTTCTTGTTTATTGCTAGTGACTTGCTTTGCATCATGACAAACTCTAAAAAAGAGTTGGTTTGGGAAGGTAAAAAGAACTTATCTCCTGTAGAACTTATTTCTTCTGCTTTATTTCCTGGAATAAGCTGAGTTCTGTCTATAGGAGAAATTTGGAAAGAAATAATGAAATACACTCAGGAACATGTTAGTTGCTAAGTTATAAATACTTAGTCATCAAATCCTTAGGGCTTCTCCAGTCATTGTTTACCAATATAAAGGCTCCATGATGTCTGTTCCTGAACAGATGAACTAAACCATTTGTGCATAATGTGGTAGTAGGACTGACTTGTTTTTGTGATGGTGTGGAGAGCTTGACTTTGTGGGACTGGATTCATAGTGGGCTTCATACCATGTTAGGTAACTCTACTGCTAACAGCAGTTGAATGAAAACTTCTGGTAACAAGTTGTTACAGCATCTAGCAGGAAAAAACACAGGTCAGCAGGAACTCCTGAACCTGAATTCATGATGTTATTCTTTTGCATCACATAGCAAGAGATAACAAAAATCAGTTCACTATAGGGCTGTTTTTGCATGGTGCTCACAAGTTCTACCTGTGTGTTGCATAACCTTTTGCAATGAAATATGAAGAAAAATATTTTGGTGGAATGTTGTGGTTTTAATTAGCCAGAGTTTTTTATTAGCTGGGGGGGCTACGAGAGAGGCTTCTTTAAGAAGCTGCTGGGATTTTCTCTGCTCTAAGTTAGCTCAAGGTCAGCTGATAACGCCTCTGTGAGAACATATTTAAGAAGGAGAAGAAAAAAAAAGNTAGAAATAAACTATTATTGAAAGATAATCTGGTAAGCTCTTTTTAACCTGGAGACTTGTGCTAGAAATGCTGTTGTCATGTTTAATGTATTGAATGGGATAGATCAAGATGGACTTGTTCTGTTCATCATTATTTGAAGGATAGAGAAGTGGTGTTTTTTCACATGGTAAATGACTTTTTCCCAATAATTTTTTGTTCTTTTTTAAATTTTTACTAGCTGCCTTGCCTGTTACTGAATTGTGTCATAGGGTTTGTTTTTATTTTGCCCAAAAGCAGTGAGGCTTAAAGACCTGTTGGGTAAAAAGCGAGTGGTAGAAAGAAAGTGGTAAAGGTAGAAAGTAGGTAGAAAGTGGTAAAGAAAAACTTTAGGATCTCTGTGACATCTTCCATGTTGTTTTGGATAATGAGAAATCTTCAATGCTTTTTCAGTGCCTTAAACCATACTGTTAGTTTATGTTCATGATGGTGTAATATTGAAACAAACCAAAATACAAAATTTTGACCTGTTAAAGTTTATGAAACAACATGTGGTTAGTGTTCTGGAAAGCTTTCAGGTGTATTTCTGGAAAGACTAACAATGCAATCATCAAATGTTTTCCCTAGTCTAGAAGTCTTGGCCATCTCATTCCAGTAAAATACTCCATCTTAGCAACAGTTGCTATGTGGACTAACGTTTTTAGACTATGTTAGTACCATTTTAAGATGTTAAGAGCTCTGCAGTGTTCCTGCTGATTCACCTCCTACACTTGTTAGACTGACTGTGTAGCTTAAGACTTCCATTTTACATAGAAAAATTAGTGAAAGTTTTATCAAAAGGGTGTCCACAGAGTTGGAAACTGCCATCAGCATAGCCAAAGAGGAAATGAGGCTTGTATTTTGTGGATTTTTAGAGTGGATGGCCTGTTCTTATTGGATTCTTACTGGAGAAAAGGTGCAAGTTCTGAGCATATGTCATAAAACCAGAACATAAGCTGTATAGAACAATTGTAGCACTGCTGGTGCCACAGTGGGGTAAGTATAAAGAAAATAGGAACCTTATAGAGTGTGGGGCCTCAGTGTGTTTGGCTGTCTTTGTGCTTCCCCTGGCTCACAACTGGCCAGAGCCTTGCAAGGCAGGCTGGTCTGACAAAACAGCCAGCATTAATCTGCCTCTGCTGCATCCCAAAACTTTGATCATGGTGTTTTCTTAGAACTGTAGTAGGAAGAGCCAAGTGGTGCTTTATTTAGGCTTCTTTTTTTTTCCTTCTATAGCTGACCTGTTCTGCCTGCTAATTCAGTTAATGCTTTTTTTGGGTTTCAGTTGGATTTGTTTGGATTTTTTTTTCTTTTAAACTATCTAGTGCTGCCTGGAAATTAGGGAGGGGCCAGTGTGTTTAGTGATCACCTGTCAGGATATTCCAGCTGGTACCCAGCTGATGCACAAACATCGATCTTGGTGAGCTTTACCAGGAAGGCCAGGATGGAAGGAGGGGCCATAGCCAGCACATGATGTGTCTTAGCAGTATTTGCTGTGTGCAGCACACCAAGACCACTGGAAGAAACACAGAACCTCCTCCAACTCCTGCAATAGACATTTTCATGCTCTAAAAGCTTATGTTCATGGATTCCCACCCTCCCTTTTTTCCTTCTTATCTTCCACACAGTAATACTGAGAATTATTTTAAAAAATTAATCTTTGGCTGTTGCTTTCAGTGGTTTTGTGCTCTACAGGTGCTGAGTACTGCACTTTTGTACAAGTTAATGTTTTACAGGCATTTCAGCAGCCTTGGCACAAACATTGACTTCCGAGTTTCTCAAGGAGAAATATCCATAGATGTTGCAGTCATTGTTGTTTAATGGTATTTTCCAATGTTACCATCTAGACAGGTAGAAGAAAGATGAAAATCTGTGGTTTCAGGAATAGGGAAATAAATGTTGTCTCCTGAGGTGTGCCAGGTATCACATCACACTGCAGGTGCAAGGCCTGTGTCCATTGCAGTGCTGCTTGTGTCACGTGTGACGAAGCTGGCAAGGGATGCTGTTTGTAGGTGTGTCACTGTTGTGACCTCCATCTCTAAAGGAAAGCTACAGCCTTCTTTGGGCTCTGACAGTCCTTAATGTCAAAATGGCATAATTTGTAACGCTCAGTGTCAGCTGTCACAGCACAAATAAGCATAAAAAAGAAAAGCTGTCTCCATCTGTCCTGAAGATCTTTATATCATAGGTGTTGAGACAGGGAGAGAAGAGATGAGAACAGGGAGACAGCAGGGACACGTGGAGCAATCACCACACACAGATTGACCAGTTATTCTTGCGGCTTTTTTGTGCATCCTGCTAGAGGGGATGTAATTCAGCTGTTAATTTTTTGTAGGAGTTGCTCATAAATAAGGAATGGGATGTGAGAAATTTGGAGGGGTTGGAAGAACTTGTGGTTTTTGTGGTGTTGCCTGGGTGGTGGGGGTTCAGGTCCACACTAGAAACTTGCCAGGAGCTTGGACCCCTTTTGGTATTGTTTCTTCGCTGACAGTAATAATAGGTTGAAGCATTTTTAGGGTGGTGAAACAGAGTACTATGAATTGTGCTGAAAAGTGTTTCTTTTTGCTGTAGAGAGACTTTAACAGAGAAGGTGGGTTTGGTGTGTGAATCCCATGTTGTCTCCATTTAAACTGGTTGATGTGAAGGTCTGTCTGTGAAAGAATTGTGTACCAAGAGCTAAGATCTTCAAGTGCCGTTGGTTTATAGTACAGCTGTCTAGTTCTAACGTGGTGGTTGGCATGAAAAAATATATCTTGCAAGCAAGCAGGCATAGCTTAGAAAGAAATTAGTCTTCCTAATGGTGCTTGTCATCTTGAGCTGTGTTAGTCAGTATGTGGACACTTGTAATTTGGGTTGCTGCCAGATCAGTTCCATTACCTTAAAAATAATCATTGGCAGCAGTGGTTGCATCAAGTCCATGGATTACTGCAATCCAGATATAACAACAGTGACAGTGCAAGAGATTTGTGCCCTTAAAATGTCAATGCACTAAGAGTCACTGCAGCATGGTTTTGAATGACCATAAGGAGAGCGAGGTGGCCTTTTCTTTTCAGACACCACAAAACTGGATGATTTAGCATTGAGGAGGAAGATGGGAAATGCTTGTGTATTTATCTGGCTTTCCCCTGTGGATGATACAGGAGTTGGAATAGAAGGAGGTTGCAATATGAAGATATTTGAGCAGAGAAATGTAAAATAAATGTTGTTAGCCCATGTAAATGAGTTTAAATATAGAAGATTAGTTAAAATACAGACATACCTGTTGATAGTAAAGGGGAGAACCTGATTGAGGGGAATTATTTCTTACCTGCTGTTTCAAAACAAAAGGGTTGCCACATTTGTGTTGTATCAATTCATACTGAGCAGTCTTACTTTTGTAGCTGCTTATGACTGAAATTTCTAGTTTGAAAGTTATTAATTTAGTGGTATTACAGGATTTGAATTTTCTCTTTTTAATGTTTTTACCTCCTTTTAAATTTCTATCAGTCACTAACACCAGTATTTTGATAATATGAAGTAAAATGTGAATGGATTTGTCATTGCATGTGGGGAATATTCACTAAAGGTTACTGGGTTGAGTTTAAGGGGCTGAAGACATACTTGATTTTGAAGGTTTATTAAAGAAACCAAAGAAAACCAAAAAAGCCAGTTGAATAAAACTGTTGTTCTTTGACATTGTACTTGGTCAAGGAGTTGAATGCCAATAGAATCAGAAGATGAGTCGATATATGGCATCTTGGTGATCACCAGTTCAGACTGTCAGACTGCGAGGGCTGGATGGCTCAACCCCCTGTATTTTGCAGACCATTAAACTGCTGCAGGTTTTCCCCTGTGTTGAGCATAACCTTTGTTTGCCTATTTGTTTGATTCTTACCAAAGTCATTAAAACGTGTGTAGAGTGAATCCAGGTGTGCATTCTCTGTTGGGCTGTAGCCAGAGGATGGGAGAGTGAGGTTGAGTGTGTCTTAGGGTATGTGCTTTCACTGTGCAGATACAAGATGTGATGTTTGAACAGAGCAGATGACCTTTGTATTTCTTCTGCAGATGAGTGGAAAATTTAGTATTTCTAAGTATCAATCATAATTTACAAACAAAAGTAGGTGAGATGATCTGGTAGAGTATTTGTTGAGAGAAATATATGGAGAACCAGTTTTTTGGAAGGCACATGCCTGTTTAGGTACACAATGAAACCTGCTTTAGTGACTCCTGGTGGTTTTACTGCCTCAGTTGAGGTAATTGATGGTGTGTTACACCTGACTTCCCTTCTGCATTTTGGGTTGTTGGTACTGGCCTGCCTTATGCTGACTTGAGGTTTACTCCTATTTTCAAAATGCCTTTGCAATCGTAGTGTTAGTGGATGAGCTTGTGACCCACAGGGCAAGCAGAGATTTGGCAGACATTCTTCTTTTCACCTCCTTTGCATCTGTGTCGTGCATTTCTGGAAAGTTCCTGTTTCTGGAATGACCTTCACTGGCAAAATTTTCCAGTGATTTAGCTCATGCTCTATCTTTTCCTCAGGTAATCCCCTTCTCAACAGTGAGAAGAGGGAAAGCTGTGTAGTACATTATGAGGTTTTTTGTTATTATTGAAACATGGGGGTGTTGGTTAACAGTGGCTGGCCATAAGCCAGCAGCGTGCCCAGGTGGCCAAGAAGGCCAGTGCCATCCTGGCTTGTGTGTGTTGGCCAGCAGGACGAGAGCCATGATCTTCTCCCTGTAGTTGGCACTGGTGAGGCCACACCTCAAGTCCTGTGTTCAGTTTTGGGCCCCTTTCTTCAAGAAAGACATTGAAGTGCTGGAGCAAGTCCAGAGAAGGGCAGTGGAGCTGGTGAAGGGTCTAGAGCACAAGTCCTGTGAGGAGTGGCTGAGTGAACAGGGAGTGTTTAGCCTGGAGAAAAGGAGACTCAGGGGAGACCTTATCGTAGCCAGGTGAGGGGTCAGTCTCTTCTCCCAGGTAACAAGTGATGGGATGAGGAAATGGCCTCAAGTTGTGCCAGGGGAGGTTTAGATTGGGTAGTAGNCAGGGTATGTTTAGATTGGATAGTAGAAAAAAGAATATCATGGAAAGAGTTATAAAGCGTTGGAACAGGCTGCCAAGGGAAATGATGGAGTTATCATCCCTGGAAAGATTCAGATAA
>WEIV01006928.1:13452-78133 GCA_013390005.1 Calyptomena viridis
TAAAGAAGCCTCTCTCCTAGCCCCCCCAGCTAATAAAAAAACTCTGGCTACTTAAAACCACAACATGCATTTATGTCTGTTGGTGCAATATTTTCTTCTCTTTTGAAACAGGCATATTTAATCTATAGCAATATTTTTTTATTTTGGTAATATCTTAAACAATCAGATGCACTGGGTTTGTATTATATACTTCCTTTGTAAAGTGAGATCGATGGGGGAAAATTGCCTAAGAGCCCAACCAGGATATTACAGATCAGAATAACAGCGTGGAAAATTCATCCTTAAAAAATCAGCTCAGCCCTCACAATCAGATTTTGTTAAAATGCAAAGCTGGCTATTCAGGATTTCTCTAGAGACTAGAGGACTTTTGGTCCCTGGCACCTGGTATTTGGGACAAATGCTCCAAAGGTACATGAGCACGAGACTAATTGATACGAGACTGAGGTATACGGAATTAATTAATGTGAGAGACTGAGAGCTAGTCAATATGAGCAAAGAGATATATGGAATAAATTAACTGATATTTTGGGAAAATCCAAAACTTCCTTGTACTGTCTGCTGCACTCCATGGAAAATATATGTGATACTATGTAAAGAAAAAAAAAATATTACTTTTCACAGCCTTTTGACTTTACTGGATTAATTCTACAAGTAAGCTAGCAAATATTAAAATGGCAGCTTTCTTCAAGCATCAAACAGAAGTGAGATTTAAAGATACAAATACATTTCAATGTTTTAACTGCTACATGAGATAAATAAATTATATTTTGAACTAATAGAATAGATATATTTAAATAGAATAAATATATTTAAAGTTGACAGGATTCATCATGACACTGTTCTTGAAATGAGCATTACAACTAATTGGTATGATGACAAATATTTTGAAGAGAAATGACTAAAAGCATGTTTGTTAACTTTTCAGACTAATAAAACATCTTTCTTCCTGATTGTATAGCAAAAGCATTCTAATTTCAAATAATCACAGTACATCTGATCCATAGACTTTTGGTCAGATTATTCCTCAACATGAAACAGTGAAAGAAAACAGGGAAGATAATTAGGTTTATTCTATTATTTGCTTTATTTATTTTGTTTCTATTATTTCAATAAAATTATGTAAGCTTTTATGAATTTAGATATGTGAAAAATATCTACTTTAGGTAATTGTGATGGATCCCTACATTTAAGTGGTGCTTTGGAAATACTCAAATAAGACTGCATCAAAAGACTTAACATCCCAGATGAGTTTAATGAGATTAATGAGTCTGAGCTGCTACAGGTATCCTGAGTAATGGATTCAAAGTAGTAAAACAGACCCACAGAAGCACGAAAGTAATTTATTCTGAGCATGGAAAATGGTAAGATTTTGTTAATACCCAGTATTTTGTCAAGTGGAGAATCATAACAACCTCCTTATCCTCTCATAAAGAGACATTGAAACATGGAGCAGAGACATGGAGCAGAGACATCGAAACAAGTACTGTGATTTTATAAGATTTACAGCTCATTTATTATAAGATAGCTTACTCTTATTGAGGGTAGAACAGTGGGGTAATAAAACCTCGTAGGAAGAATACTGTAAAAAAAGGAGACAGTGTCCCTTCTCCTTCTGGGACATATTCTTTAACTTGTTGTCCACTGTACCTTGGCCCAAGAAAGCAGCTTGGGCCTTTACTTTACCAGACATGACTCTTACATGAGTGGAAGATCTGGTGCATTCAAGTTACTGCCAGCTTCTACCCAGGAAGGATGAGATCAGAGGAGGTAATGGGGGGTGGAGGGGTGTTTGTGAAAGCTATGCAGTTTGTCTCATGTTAGTAAAAAACAGTGATTCTCTGCATCATTAATTTAAACTTCAGAGAATGTTAATTTGCTATTTATCATAACTTTTTCTAGCTTACCATATCCCATTTAATTTATTTAATTCAAATCAATGTTGTAAGTGGTGTATTCCATACTGCATATGAGGGCTCTCTTTGGATAACACTTTTCTAAGTAACATTTCCTGTCTATTTTGGCTCTGTTACTGCAGAAAACAGCAGAAACAAAATATCTGAACAAAAAGTTAGGCACAAACTGCATTTTATTTGGGGGGAAGAAAAAAAAAGAAGAAAACAAACATACAACCCAATAAAAATAACATTTAAACTCATTCCCAGAAGTTTACATTTATATTATTGCTGTCTCATTTTTAAATGACCACTGCCCAATGAGACTTTACAGATGTCTTCTAGTGAAGGCAGTTTAACCTGAACTTGAAAATTTCTGAGCATAAAAGCATTGAAAAATATTAACAAAATATTATCTAATGATATCTTGTTCAGCAATACTGGATAATTTCAGTACATTTCAGCTTTCTAAAGGGAAATGCTAAAAGTCAGCATCATTGGTTTAAGACATTGTGCAGTGGACTCGCACCGACTAACACCATTTTCATAGATTTTAATACAGTCAAGCTAGATTTTTGTAACAGTTTATAGTCTTGGAAATTTAGGGATGGAAAGGACTTCAAGAGATTAACCCCTCCAAGGAGGCATGCATATATAAATTTTCCTTTACAGGCAAGTGTATCATCTTTTTCCTTGTAATACTCGCAGTGAATGGGATATTTCATGCTTCATTGATTTTTTCCCCCCTATAAAACATGTTTCCCCAATACTAGAGTTTGAGTAGTCTTCTTCCTTTATGTATAGATGTTGGGTATATGGTGCACTGTGTTCATCAGTTACCTGAATTCACACTCTGCCTCAGAGCCTGTGATCCCACTCCACTCTGGCTCCTATTCCCACTGACTTTGGCTGACTCACGGTGACCCTCCTGCCTCTGCTCCATTCCATGCTTCTCACCTCTACTGGCTCTGCTTTGATCTATTTACTTTTTTCATCCCCTCATTCTCAGGTCCAGCTTTTTGGTCTTCTCTGTTTGGCTCATACTTCATACCTCACTCTGCCATGCAGATAGTAGAGTGAATATCAAGGGCATAACATGAATAAGAGGCATTGCATAAGAGCAAATATGGATGAGATATAGAATATGTTGCTTCTATAGTCAAAAAGATTTTCTGGAATTCAGTGGCAGGAATGCTAACTTGGAGAAGTGAGCAGTTACAACAGAGAGCAAGAAGGGAAGAAAGAGCAGATACTAGAAATGGGATTGTATGTGTCCCAGATGCAAATCACCTTTTTAGAATTCTGGGAATTACTGCAGATAAGACTAATTGCAAGGAAAGTCTCACTGAGCTTCTACTGCCCTGTGATAGAGCAGGTCTAGCACAGATGAAACCTGCAGGATGCTTAGGTGATAACTCACAAGATCCTAATTAAGTGTGAACTCTGCTTCTTTTAAAGCTTAATGATTTTGTAGTATATAGATGAATATACTGATACATATCTAGGGCAATTAAAGGACTATACCATATTTCAAAGATGTTCTTTGTCAGCTTAGGGCAAGTACATTTTTTCAGTGAAAGTCATTCGTTATAATTTTTTTTTTTTTAATGTAGGCAAAGCTAATTAGTTTCCACCTATCTCCCACTGAGAGCTTCCTCATTCTACTCCATAACAGTTAACTCCAAATAGATACATTTTGGAATAGTTACAGGCAATAGAAAAGGATTTTTAAAAATAAATGAATACTGGCAATCCTGAAATACAGCTACTGTGAATATGAAGTGATTTTTTTTTTTTTTTTGCTTTTCCCTTTCTAAAATAAAGGAATTATCTACATTGATGTTCATCTTGAGTAAAATTTAAGCACTGACTCTTAGAGAAGGTACCTAGAGCATGACCACTGGGCAAATTAGCACAGAACAATTATTTAAATTGATTATCAAAACAATAATTATTCTGACTTTGAAAAATTCTGATTTATTTGAAAAATATAGGACCGATGGATGTACAGACTTAAAACTTGGAATCCATAATATGGCACAACAGTGAACTACACTATTTCAGATGTTCATTCTTCTTGAAGGTAATTTTTCATGCACTGAAGTAAGAATCTAAGAGAAATATTTTGCAGAGGGCATATTTAAAAGTAAGATCCTATATCCTTCAATTGGTATGGTTTATATTCTGATTAATTTAGCATCTAAATACATACCATCATTGTTGGAAATTGCTGATGTGGATGTAAATTAACTGTTTTCTGTTCCCCAGATTTTGGTATTTCATTAAAGTTTTCAACTTTGAATTTTGAAAATCTTACCTCAAATTAGAAATTTTACTTTGAATCCCTGGACTGTCATAATCATATAGTGAAAATCAAGCTGAATGCATGAGAAAAATCATTACTTCCCAGACACTGAACACTGTTCATTCAGTTGAGAATACCAGATCAGTTTCTTCTGTTCAGAACAAGGCAACATCAGCTGAAACATTTTAATTTGTTTTTAACCCTGTGGACAAACTGATCTAATGAGATACTACAAAATGCTGTCTAATTTTTTTTAATCATAGTCTTCAGATGTGAATAAAATGTTCTCAATGGAACAATAGTAACAGACATTTTAACCACAATATTTTTCAGCTTTTCTATGATGACTGGCAGCTTCCATATCAACTACATCCAGTGAAAAGCTTCTGGTGCCAGACAGTTTACAGAACCATCTGTGGACTCCAAAGGCAGCCTTGATGTGCACTGCAAATGCAGACTCATTTTTTGAAAGGTTGAAGTGGTAGAATTATAGATCAAAAACTATTACTGATATTCCAAAAATGAATTTTCCAGCTGTTCATGTCAAGTTCTTTTTGTTATTATTGGAAGACACTATTTAACTTGAGAAGAAAGCTATAAGCCCAGGAACAAAAACACGTACAAAAGGAGGTTTTTTATTATAGTTTTTTTTAAGCAATGTGTGGTAATAATATGCTGTGGGCAACCAGACAGAAACTGTAGTAATAATTTTCAAGTTAACAATACAGATTTTGGGTATTCTTCACTAAAAACAAGATTCAGCTTGAAATACTATTAAAAGTCATGTGTTTCAGAGAATAAATGGGCAAAGAAATAGTATTTAAGAAATTAAATTCAAGAGGTGTTGGAGTCCAGGATGAGGAGTCTATACCTCAGATTGCCCTGGAGGGTCTGGGACCCTTACAGAGACCCCAGGAGGATACGGTTTTTGATCTGTGTCCCTGGGAAGGACTTCCAAAGCTGATGGAAGCAAGAGCAGCAGAAAAATAATTTGGATCATGGTTTAGTTTACTATAGAAGTGAAGCTTATAGTTTTAGGTTTTGTAGTATAGATATAAAAGAAAACAAGATGGGGAATTTTGGGTGTTGCCCTGAGTTCTTCTTCTTCTTCTTCTTCTTGCTCCTTGCACTGCAGCAGAGCTGGCACTTGATGATTGGTAGAACAGATTTGAGGTAGAGAAGACATGTTAGTAGTGAGTTAGGATTATTGGTACCAAATTGTAAACAGAGTACATGCTATCTGTTAATTGGTTATTAGTGTCCTTAAAAACCTAGATACAGCCGCCATTTGAGGCATTCCACACCCTACTCCCTTTTCGCTTTGTGCTTCCACGCTTTGCAGCAAATGCTTTTCGCAGCACACGCTCTGGTATGTTAAACCCAGGTTAGGGGGACATGCTGAAGTTGTGATAAAGCTCAATAAACAGCAAGAAAAACTGAGAAGCTGCGAGTTTTATTCCTTTATCTGGTACTGAACTTTGATAATAAGAAGAGGTACTCTAGCAAACAACCAATGAGTACCTCGAGAAAGGTACTCATTGTTCTACAAAACAATTTGCCATTTTACAGTGAACTCACCTTTCCTTCCTAGGAACTTTACTGCAGTCATGTTCTTTTTATAGTTCTGTTGCTGATTTTCTTTTTAGTCTTGTGAATTTTTGATTACTTCCTGCAAAGAGGCTTATCTGCAGAAGCTGCAAATTCACTCTCTCATTTGCTCCATATCTGACTATTGGTATTAGACATGAGGACTAAGCTTTCCTTCTGCAGGGTGCAGAGTTGCAACTCCTGGTTCTGTTTTAAATGGTACTCTTTAAAGTAATGATTGACAGTCAAGGTGACATTTACTTAATTTAATCTATCTTGTTCTAAGTCCATAACTGTCTTACTCCCTTTAAAGTCCACAAAAACAAGCCATTCCAGAAGGCAATATTTCACAGCTACCATAGAGCACAATTGAATGTAGAGGGAATCCAGAAGACTGTTTTAGGTTAGGCTTAATTTTTTGATATCTACATTTGGGTATGATGAATTCCACCCTGGTTCTCAGAGAGATAAGTAAAGGCTATGGATCTCAGGTAGATGAATAGAATTTTTGAGATATGTTTGTACTTGATACAATGGTTTAGTTGCAGCTAGAAATTACTCCCTGTTAATTGCTGTTGTCAGATGTTGTTTGAAATGCACGTTTGAGTCATTATACACAATTGGAAATATGGCACAGAACCTACAAGAAATTCATTTCTGTTTGAAGTGGCAGCTGCAATCTTGATGATTTATATGAGACATCTCAAATGACACACTAGGTGTGTAATCTTGAATAACTCCTAGCTTACGAATAAACACTTAGAAAGAAGTGATTTTCAGTCTTGTTATCTCTCTAGGCTAATTTATTTTAACTACGAATGCAAAGGACTTCTACAAAAAGGAATAGGAATGCGAGTTTTTATCTTCTCTGTATAGCAGGACAATCTGAGAGTTCTTGGATCTATGAATTTCTTGATGTGAAGAAAAACTTTATTCTATGTCTGGTTTTCTCTGTGGAAGTGTCGAAATTGTCAATCTAGGCTATTGTAAAAAGGAAGAAAGAAAAGAAAGCAGATTGACTATCATTGTTCCTGAATTTGGAAAAGTAATATGCTGTGGTCTCTCCTCTGATTTTGACTTTGAAATGACTACATGTTATGCCCCAAAACTACGAATTGCAAAATGCTGAGGGATCTTGAGAACTGAAGTAAGGAAATACAGAACACAACATAGGGTAGTCATTGGTCACAGCCAGCACAACTACAGGAGAAAAATGTCCTGCTTATCAAAACTGATTTCCTTTTTTGACAAGGTAGAAGTCACGTAGTTGATCAAGGGAAGACAGTTGTTATAATATTTTTAGATTTCAGTAAAGCTTTGGATGCCATCTCTCATAGTACCCTTCTGTACAAACTGTCCAGCACCCAGCTGTGTCACGCTATGGGTGAGCAATTGTCTCACTGCTTGAGCACAGAAGGTAATAGTGAATGGGGTAACATCAGACTGGTGACCTGTCATAAGTGGGGTTTCACGCAGCTCCAACTTAGTCCCTGTGCTCTTCAGCATCTTCATAAATTACTTGAATACAAGACTGGAAGGGATGTTAAGAAAGTTTGCAGATGACTCAAAACTAAGAGGAGCTGCTGTTGACTCCCTTGAAGGCAGAGAGTCCCTGCAGAGGGACCTTGACAAATTAGAGGACTGGGCAATCACCAAACATATTAAGTTCAACAAGGGAAAGTGCCANGACACTGATCACTTCTCTCTAAGACCAGTGACAGAACTTGAGGGTATGGCCTGAAGTTATGTCAGGGGAGATTCAAGTTAAATATTAGCAAAAGGTTTTTCACCCTGAAGGTGACTGGGTACTGGAACTGTCTTCCCAGGGAAGTGGTCACAGCATCAAGCTTGACAGAGTTCAAGAAGTGTTTGGACAACACTCTCAGGAACATGGTGTGACTTTTGGGGATGGTTCTGAGGAGGGCTAGGAGTTGGACTTGATAATCCTTGTGGGTCCCTTCCAAATCTGCATATTCTCTGATTCTGTGATATACTCAGCATTTTCTAATGGCCAGCTTGGACAACTTGGAACTCAGTACACCAAACTGAAGATCCAAATCTGAGACCTGTAGCTTTCCCTATGCTTTACACAGGGATGTTGACTATGTAATTTACAGTTTATATTCTGACACAGGAGTCAGGTGGCTGTATTGTTTTTTGGATCTAACACTGTTTTGCTAAAATAAAACAGGAAGAAGAATTTCTCAGGTGCAGTTGGTCATTCATTAAATATTGTACACTTTCAAAATATTTATTTTTAAAGTCAAAATGAAAAGGTAAATATTTTTGAATTTAAACAAGAGATTTTTCCCTTCACAATCAATAATCTTTCATATGTTTGATCCTGCAACCAAGCAGTTATCTTGAAATGATAGTACCTTACCAATTTTCAGTGCAAATAGCAATGCTGGTATGACATCTGAAGCTATGACCATTCTTCCTCCTTCATGAGTGCCCACAGATATTATTACCAAGAAATTATTTTTCTTCTGTTCTTAGCACGACAATGTTTTATTGTTTCTTCCTACTACTAACAGTCTAGCACCTGTTACCCACATCTTCCATTTTCTTCCAATTGAAACATAATTAACAAAATAATTTGAAACACATAGTTTGTCATAAGACTGTCATGATTTTATGACTCCTTTCCATTTCTCTTCCCTTAATTTCTTTCTATCTTTTGCTTTCTTTCTCACTTATCTCTGTATCTTTTTCTTTCTTTTTTTTATGGCAGGGTTATAAGCATCTCTCTTTTTTTTATCCCTTTGCCTCAGCAGTGATTTTTCATTGCCTTCATAGCTGTTCTGTGAGGATTTGCAGCTGCATTCCCATGACATCTCTTCATCCTGGCAGCAACTCACATTTTTTTTCTAACAACTCTTGCCTGCTTGTCGAAAGGGTGGGTGTCTCACTACTAATCTGTCAGCGATTTTGTTAATTAATAGAGACTAATTGAGGAGTGATTTTGTTAATAAGTGTGTTAAACCTCTAAATACCCCCTGAATGAAGTCAGCATTTTCTGTAATCAGAACATTTTTCCACTGAGTTGGTTCGTGCAATTCATAACAGTTTGGTGACTTTTAGCTTGAACTCTAACAGCCTACTAAGCATGACAGTTTGGATTTAATGTCAAACTTGATGCTAAAATCAGAGTAAATTATGAAGCCTGACTGAAGAGTCGAGAAAATCTGTGTGAGTCTTGCTCATTTTTAAGTAAAAGTGGGCTGCTTCATGTCTGTTGTTGGAAATCACTTAAAATTCAGTGGTTGTCCAGAGATAGTTCAAACTAAGACAAAAAGCACTCTATTCAGTTTTGTATTGATAACTCCCACCATACCAGACTATTAAGGCATTACACTGTTGCTATTACGCTATTAAGGTATCCTTTAATTGGACCACAATTTCCTGTTACCATGGAGAACATCCTGGTACAGAAGAGCTCAGAATAAAGTCGACTTCTTTTTAGCATCTAAAATAGATAGTCTCAGTTTTGGAGTCTGTGTTTAAAAAATTTCAGAATTGGCCCTAGTTCATTTCTAGAGGGAAGTTAGCCATATACCATAGATTTTAGGACAATAAAAGCTGATAACAGAAAGTAAAGGACGATAAAGGCTTTTGCCCAAGAGAAAAATGTGTGACCAAGGCAGAGCTCTGGCCATCTTACTTTGTTGCTCCATATACACAATAGAACAAATGACATCCCCAGAACATGATTTATTCTGCCCCCCACCCCAGCTTGAGATCCAAACACCTAGTGAGCCTTAGCCAACTATAAAAAGACATAACTCTGATTCAGCTAGATAACCATCAGGTATCTACAGCTGGGAGATATTCTAATTATGGAATATGCTATATATTAACTATTAGCTATCAATTAACTATGTGAGGGATAGAGGCTTTGTGGTAACCTTACTACTTTCTACAACTACTTGAAAGGAGGTTGTAGAAAGTTGGGGGTCAGTCTCTTCTCCCAGGTAATAAGAGAGAGAACAAGAGGAAATGGCCTCAAGTTGTGCCAGGGGAGGCTTAGGTTGGATATGAATGAAACTTTCTTCATGAAAATGCGGTCATGCATTAGGACAGATTACCTAATGGGTAGGGGTGCAATCACTCTTCCTGAGAGGGTTCGAAAAGTGTGTGGATGTGGTACATAGGGACATGGTTTAGTGGTAGACCTGGCAGTGTTATGTTAATGGTTGGACTCCATGAATGGGGAGATTTTTTTCAGAATTGATTATGCTATGATTCCATGCCATACCTTGTAAAAGATACACTATGTAAACTTATCTAAGTTATGACTGTCTTCATTTTGCACTTATCATCACAAAGGAAACAATAACAGATTGTCAGTGAGACACCACTTTCAACCATGTGAAATAGAAAAGAAAAAACTTTTTATTTTCGGTTCTATTCAGAAGAGCAGTGGGAGAGAAAGGGGACATGAAATTAAAAAAAAAAAAAACAAAACCAAATGAAAAGGAAAAACCAGTGGATAATTTTTTTTCCAGTAGTTACAAATAATGAGAAGTAATTTAAAAAACTACTTTACAAAAAAAGAATGTAGCAGGGCCTTCTTATCTGTTTGACACCACACATGATTCTTTTGAGCACCTTTCGAAACAAATTATTTTGGGGTCTTTCATGATAAATTTTATAACTTTTTTCCTTATAATGTGTAATTATAAAAGCTTGAAAGAAAATATTTTACTTACATATTGTTTATATTAAAATAGAAAAGGCTGTGACACTCGGGAGTGAAACTCCATATTAAATATCAGTGGGCAAGGGAATTAACATAACACAAAAAAATTCCTTTTAATTAAGATTTAAGTTATAATAAAGAAAGCAAGTGTCTTCCTAGAAAAAATACTTTTAGAAAGTGATTTTCAAAGCTTAAAACACAGAAATTGTTTTAGCCAAAAGAAATTTCCAGCTTTTATCAAACATTTATTATTTGACTGCTAGTAAAGAACAACCGTCACAAGTGTAATGTTTCCAGTTAAACACAGTTTACTGTTAGTATATTTATACAATAATATGTCTCATTTTGATTTGATGGACTGCAAAAGTGAAGTTTGAGTTTGATTAAATTACTTAATTCTAATCTTAAATATCTGGCAAATATCTTCATATCAAGGCATATTTCCAAGGTTGTTTTCTTTCCTAAACAGCTTTAAAAAAAACCCCTCACAATTTGACGGAGGGGGTTATATGTTTGTTTCCTGTGACAGTTCATTAATTAATTTTTTATTCAATTATGATGACTGAAAATTCTAGGGATTTTTTGTGGATTATTTTAAAAACCTACGTTTTCATAGTCTCTCTTGGCATTAGCAGACTAACAAGTCTAATTTTCTGAAATAACATATGTGTCTGTGTGTATTCTTAAAAGAATAGTGACATTTAGAAAACAGACCTATGCATTTAAGTAGCACTTTCATCAAGAAAAACAGTTTCATTTCATATTTATCTTTATACTTTTAATGAGTAACCCATTTTTACTGAAAAAAAAATCCTAAACAGGCTGCTCACTTTAATAGAACGGACTGTAACAATTTTTAATCAAAGTACAAAGTAAGTCCACCACTTTCAGTGGTAATATTAAGGGGATCAAAAAAAAAAAGAAAATATTTCAAATTTCTAGTTACTTATTACTGTTGAAATTCGTCAGTGAGAGGCTTTCCTGTTTATTTTTTCCACAGAACAGAGACATTTGGTCTATATTTCCACTTAAAAACGTGAGAGTATTGCTCTGAGTCTTACCTTCTTTTACCATTCCAGATAATACACCTAGGTTTTTGCACCTTGACTCTTTGAAGTATATCTGAGAGGTCATTTCTTTTTAATAGCTTACTGAAGAGAATCTCTGCTGTGCTCTTAGGTTGTGCACAAGTTGTATACCACAGGATATGAGGGTAAAACCTTTGTGTCACCTGACTATATTTACAGAGATGCTCAGACATGGTTACAGTCTTAGTCAAGGTATAAATACTATCTGCTTCTTCAAAAACTCTATTTTTATAGGTTTCTACTAGCAAGTTTGAATTTATTCTTGTTAATGATGCCATTTTCAAAGTAGGTCTTTCTATGTTGCTGCATAATCTAGCTCTTCTCTACTAGACTGGGATGTACTCCAGTGATAGCCTAAGCAATAAACATTTTATTTTCACTTCTGGGGTCTATTTTGGATTTATCAAACTCGAGTATTCCTAAATAAAGCATAGGTCCAGTTCTGACTCAAGGGACTAGGCACAAAATCCAATGTAAACAAGATAACATTAATATGTTTTAACCTACACCTTACACAGTGCTCCAAAACTGTCCCTGCAGGTTTGGCACACTTGTTGGTCTTTGTATGACACCAGAGGTTATATAACACAAACAAGAGACTCATACTGTATAAAAAATACTTTGATGGGATGGGGCACTGCTATTGCAATATTTTGGGCACATTAAGCTAGGAGTGAAAATAAAAAATAAGAAGAAAAAAGGAGAAGAAAAAAGACACAAAAAATAATTATGTCTTACTGTCATAGGAGCAGTGGATGACGTCAGAGGACCCAGTGCTGTTCATACATAGCAGATAATATCTAATTTTCTATCAAAGATAAAAACACATTCCTCTACAGGAAGCCTTGAACAGTATCAATGCAAGCTACTTCTCATCACTTGTCCTAAGACTAAACATCACTCCCTGGGACCAACACACTTAGCAAGATACATTTAGCTAAGGGTATGTCTTTAATGGTAAATAAGAAAGAGCAGAAGACTTTTGTCATGTACTGCTATGTCTGTTTTACAAGATACCAGGGCCTGTTCTCATTCTCTGCAAGTACCACAGTCTACAGTGTGTCTGTGTCACTAAGTAGGAAATCACATCCACCAGGAGCAACTGCTTTTCCATGAACTGTGGCAAACTTCATAGCTAATTCCAAGGAGAATGAATGTGAGCAGCAGTGCCATTTGGCTCTAGGAACCAATGCCAAGAGCCGTGTACATGAAGAGCTGTCTATCAATATAATACAGATTTCTCTGCATTATAGGGTTTCATGAAAAATGAGTCACACATTTATTGGTTATTCGATTTTTTTATCTGAGCATTTTTTCTATAGTATTTGTTTACCCAGACTTGGAGATGGTCTCTGTTATGATTTGACTCTGGCTAAAAGCCGAGAGCCCACACATAGATCTAAAATTTCTCAGAGAAGGAAAAAAACCCTCGACTTTTGTGATAAGGATTACAAGCAACTGTTTATTAACTACTTTACACAAGCAAAACAGGCTCTAACTTAGAATGTTAAGTATTTACTACTACTACTACTACTACTACTACTAAAATCAGAGCTTAAGAGTTTAAGAGTGAGCAGTTTGATAGATGTTACAGACACCTTTCTCCCCCCACCCCTCCCTTTTAAGATCCTTCACCTTCCTCCAGCAGCTCGGGAAGGCAGGTGTGTGTGTGGGGGGGTTACAGTCAGACGTGGTCTTCGCTGCTGTTCAGAAGAGAGAGAGAGAGTCCCACCCCAGCTTTCCTCGTGGGGTCTTCTCCATGGAAACAGTCTGTTGCAAACTGCTTCTTAGCAGATTTGTTACTAACAACAGCTTTTTCAGGTATTGTTGTCACGTAAGTCACTTTACCATAGGTGCAGTCATTCACGAGCTGCTCAGCTGCTTCAGCATGTGTTCTTCCAGGCCACCAGTCCTCCCAAGAAATGCTGCTCTGCTACTCAGCATGGGTCTCTTCTTCCCACAACCCACAAGACTCTATCAGGCCCCTCTGCTCCAGCAAATGTCCCACTGGATCACAGCCTCTCTCCTCCAGCACTTTTCTGCTCCAGCGTGGAAATCTTCCAATCTTTCCATGCGTGTGCATACGAATCTTTGCTCCTATGACCCCCCACAGGTTTGCTGGGGCCCTATTCCAGTGTTTAAGGCATCTTCTCTTTCTCCTCTCTCTGACCTTGGTGTTAATCAAACTTCCCACCCTCCTTTCTCTTAAGCCACCATGATGTTCTGCCCAGGTTTTTTTTCTTCTTCTTAAATATGTTATCACAGAGGCGTTAGCAGTCAACCTTGAGCTAGCTTAGAGCAGAGAAAAACCCCAGCAGCTTCTTAAAGAAGCCTCTCTCCTAATTAGCCCCCTAGCTAATAAAAAACTCTGGCTACTTAAAACCACAACAGTCTCCCAAATGAAATAACAGAGAGACATTTTCATTTCTGTGTTCTGTGACTAAATGCTTCTTTTGTATACTATTATAAATTATACTACCTTTGTTTTTTTTATGTTGTTATAAATTGATTTCAACTTTTTGCCTAACATCACTATCTGACCTGTTTAACTTTTTATCCCTCTTGTTGATTGCAAAGTAAAAATTTCAGATCTTCTTTTTTCTTTAGATGTGGTGGCTTACTGTTTTCTTTCAAAAACTCATTTGGGTTTGTATACCCATTTACTCCACTTTTCTAGCTTGACTTCTGTTGTATTTATGTCCTTGAGAGTTTTTGGATGATATGAATAAGTACAATCTGCAAATAGTATTAACATAATGATTGTTCCCTTCTAGGTGCTCTAATGAAGTTGTTAAAAAAAGGGTAGTTGTGACACAGTTGACAAGTTCTCCAGACTTCCTGATCCAAAGAATGTTATGTCAAGCCACACAGTTTACAAGATCTATTTATTAAAAATTACTAAATAAGGAAAGTTTTATTTTGTATTTTTGTTGGGCTTTACCATTTCTTTTCATAAAATTCTATGTCATACATTCACTTAAAAGTTTGAAAATATAAAAATTAAATTAAATTGCACTGAACTATCTTTTTAATGAATGGAGTAAAAGAAGAGAAGGAAAGCAAGAGATTTCTGAAATTCCCAGAACTAGAAGAAACTCATTTCATCATTACAACATTGAAAGCATCCTCAGAAACTGATTTTGATCTAATACTCCTGGTGTACACAAAAACGCAGGAAGACTCATGAAATTATTTGGTTGCCTTTTTCTTCCTTGGCTTACATTTTATATTCTAAAATCAGAGTCTAAAAATGCTGCTTTGTTTCTATCATCCTTTGTTCTTATGTATTTTCTGAATAAGGTCCTAACGAGCATGCACAGAATTGCTTTTGTCTCGGAAGTAGTCAGAGACCTTTAGTTCTTTTTTTATACCTGATATATCCACAAATAATCTCCACTTCCTGGTCTCATGTCGTAGATATTTTTACCAAATACCTATTGAATTTAAGCCAGCACAGGCCTCAGCCCTGCTCCTATTTGATTGCTCAGTGATTAAGTAATCCATTTAGGATATGGGAAACCAAGACTCAATTTCTTTCTTTGCCTCGGCATTTCCGATGTGAATGCACTGAGGACAGATTCTGCAACAATACAATTTCAGTCTGCTCTGCTCAATCAGTTCCACTGTGCATAGTCTGGCTAAATATTCATTAGGCTGGAGACAGAGAGCATGAAAAAGCTAGTAAAAGTGTTTAGCCCTTGGCTAATAGACTGAAAACACATTTCTAGTCTCCATGCACAGAGGATGGATAGAATATGATACCTCAGAATGAAGGTCCAAAATGGTGCACTTAGGTGAGATGCTACTAATAGCTTGTCAGTGAGAAACATCACAGAGACTTTACCTTCCACTGGGCACCTGAGTCTTAGAAACCATCACCACAACAATTACAATCACTCTTTTAAAGAATCAATTAGAGATGAAGCATTTCTTTTACAGCACTAAATATCAGTTAAATATGCAAATATAAATAACTAACTATACTGATTTTAATCTAGGTAGGTATTTCTTGTATATTCATATTAAAAGAGACATCTTTGCATCTTAATATCAGAACACTTTTCCAAAGACGCCTGAGTGAAGCTCTAGCAACCACTGATCCACCGGTATGGTGTTCTTTTTCATCCTTAATAATAGTTAATATTTTCAGCATTTTATATGTATCTCAGTTACTAAAAGAGAAAGAATGTTTGGTTGAGGTAAGGTGTGTGGGATACCAAACACTAGAATCAGTACTGTCACATGGTGGTGCTGTTGGATAAGAAAAATGTAGAGAAATAACAAGGCAGGGTGAGAAAGATTTTATGGTGAGTTAAATAAAATTAAAAGAACGACAGCTTCATTCACCTCTGTCATTTCCAATCTTTCATTTCTTCTTTTGACACAAAGATTTTAAATTAGGCAGAATCGTTATTCCTCGTGGCTTATATTCTCAATAACTCACACAGGGGATATAGATCTTTAACGTGAATTTCATGCCTCTGAAGACTGACAGTTAATGAGGCTATTATTTTCATTTTTAAATTGGTCAAATACGAGACAGGAAATTGGTGATTTCACATCCCTTACTTTCATCTTTCATTGCAAATTTTATTGTTTATCTTTTAAAATCTTTTAAAATATAAGGTGAATGCCTAAATGATTAAATGTAATATTTTCTATTGCAACAAGTATTTAGTTAAGCCAATAACCTTGTTTACTGGATATAAATGGCATGTTTTGAAAAAAAAAAAATGAATGCCAGCTCAAATTGCTTTGGCTGATGTAACATCTTGACATTGAACTGCACATTCAGAACCCTGCTATCACCTAATTTACAATCCTTCTTCAGAAATGTTCTTTACTCTAAAAGATGTTCAGTGCAGCAGCCATAAACAAAGTCGTCAATTTAGAAGTTATTTCTGCTTATCACAGTTTAAGCTAAAGGCATTGAAAATTTCAGGAGACCACCATGGGATCTTTCAGTATCTATGGAAGAGTGCGGAGATGTCCATTTTAAAAATTACTGAATGGACAAATTATGTGGTGCATGATTGATAAAGCAGGGGTAATGGCGTATTTGTGGGTTTTGAGGTGTTGAGCTGAAGTTATTTTTTAATTATAGATGCCATTTTTGTGTTAACTCTTTCATAAGGTTCAGTGAATTTTGAACTTCTGGTGTTACCACTAGGATTACATTATAGCACTGTATGTGAGGTCAGAAAAGATGTTAGAGCTTTAGCAGGGATTTTCAGTGACAAAATGAAAGTTTTGTACTTTGCTTTAAAAGAAGGGTCTCAGCAGTGGCACTCTTTGTCACATTGGTAGGCAGACACATCATTAGCATCTTTTGACTTATAAGAATAGGAAGCCTGAGGGCATAAATTTTACCTCTTTACAGTTAAAAGATGAGGCACTCAGACTATGCCTGTGGCCAACTGCTGTATTCAATATAAGGGGCAGAATAAACTCACAGTGTACTTCCACTTTTCACTTTCATGCCCTATGTGTATGTTTTTTGAGGTTTTTTTCATTTTTATTTTGTTTTGCATTCAAATCCTGAGTCAGATGCTGAGCATCCTTAACTTCCATTGAGATCAGCAGCATTTGTAAATGTAGAGTATGCTATCAGCACATTTTTAAATGCAGACTGTGTTATCAGGACCTCTTGGGATCTGGTTCAAAGCCTTGCTGTGTTTGATTTATTTTAGATGTGTTTGATTTGTATTTTATTAAAAGAAGCCCCCTCAAAGGTAAAGGATAACATTCTTCAAAGACAAAATGCACTTGTGATTGCACAGAACCAGCATGGTCTATTGGGTAAGTATTAGCTTGGGAAAACAAGGTTGGGATTTCTGAGTATTTCCATCATCATTCATTACCCTGCTGAAATAGCCTGAAGCAAGTGGTTCCCTCACTGTGACTTTGGTGATTCTTTTTTTTGGCTTTTTTCCATCTGTAAATACAGATGGTTGACGAAAAGCTGATGTAAAAAATTGGCATTGTTACCTCAATTATAACAAAGTAGTGCTTCTTTCCAATGAGGTAAAGGGACATGAAGAGAATCTTGAAATACGCATGCAAACTCTGCATGTTCTATATTTCTTTACACACATTTGTATCTAGACATAGGAGTGTTCAGTCTCTACTTTCTGTGCAATTTCGTATTTGGTAAGTGCTTCTAAGCTAACTGTTGTGTGTAGAAACCTTTTTTCAAGAAGGCTAAAGAGAGCAGTAAGTAAGAAGACTAAAGAGAGCAGTAAGTCCAGATAAAATACAGAAATATACGTTTCTCACTGCATATATATTCTTTGTTCCTCGTCCATTATTCAATCTCCTGTAGGAAAAGCTCCTACTTGTAACATGAGACTAACAAAAACATTGCAGTAGTCAGTATTTTCAATTCCTAGCATTTTACATTTTATTTTTTGGCACCTAAATCCAAGTGAGTTGTTTCTTCCTGCTGTGGTAAACAGTCTCATTTTCTTACTTTCTCTTAAACATTGTAGTTGTGGAGAATAGCTGACTCTCTAGGGTATGTGTATACTGCAGTTTGTCCCTCCAGTCCCAGAATAAACATAAACATTTATGCTGTTATGTTAGTAACATAACCTCCCCACTCCAGCTGAGTATTCCCCTGATTATGTTGCCAAGAATCACATTAGCCCTCTCAACCACAGCAGCACACTGGGAGCTAGCAAGATCACATTCAGCTGTTTTTAACTTGAAGGAACAGATTGTTAGAAAGCAACATGTCCTCAGCTTCGTTGATTTAGAGCCTGGGTAAGCCTCAGTGAAGTGAGAGTTTGGGGATTTCAGTGAGATCAAATGCAGCCATATTCTTGTCTCAATAGGAAATCTTTAACGCAGTATTACAGTTTAGCTTACCTACTTAACATCATTTTGGGATGCTCACTTCTCCTGCCATGCTAGGCAGCTGATATTGCCACTGAAGTGAGCAGAAAGTAATTGATAATTAAGCAGATAATGGGTAGTAGAAATTCACTAAAGAACACAGGTGATATTTCCGTGTCTGTCTTTTTTCCAACACCTCATTTTCTTTATGCTCTGTGTCTTGGTGCAGCCACTGCAACAGAAAAAATTGATCATAAGAGCTTTAGTTTTACTAGAAGATAGAGGGCCAGGTTTTTGTGATGATGTTCCCACACCTAGTGCAAGCTAGCCCCAGAGTGGCTCTAAGCAGTCTGGCAAGTATATTACAGTGCAAGGGTGATCCAAAACTGAAAGTGAGCAGGTTTTTTTCTCTTTTTCTCATGCCTGAAGCTGGGAAAAACTGATGTTGCTCTAAGAAAGCATAAATAGCCAGTGCATTGTTTTGCCAGGAGTATTTTACCTTGCAAGGGAAAAAAGAGAGTTCAAAATCTCTTCCTTTTTATAGTTTGATGAAATGAAGACTGAATTGATAATCTGAGTCCTTGCTGGTGGGGAATTTTGCTGCTAGTGTAAACTAAAGGGCATCACAGTGCTCTGATTCAACACAGCTTTATGCAACTCTCTCACACTGGTTGATATTCCAGTTGATATCTGTGTATCAGCTCCAGTATCCCACTGTGACGGTGCTTTTATGGGTTTATACATTTATAAGGGTTTGATATATAGTTTTGTTAACTTTCATATATACTCTCTGTAAATAGACTGTTCTAGTCTCCCCTCTCCCCTTCCCATTTGGTTACTCCTGACAATGTCATCCCTGCCCTCAGCTGTATCCCCTCCTCGGACCCCTCCTCCCTTATTCCATATTTGTATCCCAGCTCCCCCCTTCTTCTAGTCCTTTCCCTATCAATCTAAAGTTACTCGGTCCTGGATAGGATTGAGTAGAAGGCCTCTGGCTTCTGCCCCTGTCTGTTACCTCCAGATCCCACCTTCCTTTGTCCCTAGTTGGTGTTTTACTTTCCCCTCCCATCAATCACACCCCCTAGAAAAGGTTGAGCCCGAGAGTCCTGGGTGCTCTCTGCAGTAGGCTCCCATTGGGACCAAACCCCCAATAAACTGAACTCTGTTCTACCTACTCAGAGAGACATTTTCTGCTTCCTTTAGCAAGCAGTGGCTACAGGTCCTTCATCCTGGAGTGCTGTTTAGGTAAAGGGCGAACTGACCACACTCAAGAAGCCTCTTGCGAGGTGTGTGGCAGGGCGTTACCACCTAACTAGTGGCTCCAGAGTCGCCGGAGTGCCCGAGCTCTAAAGAGGAGAGCCGCTTGGTGCTCTGGTGCCCAGACATCTGCCCCGTGGCCCTCAAAGGTGGCTGTGAGCTAGCCTGGGCTAAAGCAGGGTCTGAGGAGAAGCCACCAGAGAAGGCACCGTAGCATCCCACCTTAATTTTCCAATTTTATACAAACATGTAATATGCAGAAAAAATAGGAAAATCCCTATGTATTTATACTGTAGCGTATTTACCTAAACTCCACCTTTGTTTTAGCCACAGATCTAAAAATAATCTCTCCATATGCTTCTTCAGCAAGGTAATCTTCTTTAGCCTGTCATGGTCCTTATTTTTTCCTACTACTCTTTCTCCCTATCTTTTACTCTATGAGTGCTTGAGTAGCCACATAGTAAACTGTTTCAGGATTTGATCCAGCTAAGGACTATAAAGTTGGGGGGGGTTGTTTGTTTGTTTGTTTCTTCATTTTGTTTTGTTTTTATTATTTCTTCTTTTACCCTGTGAACATTTATCCATTCAGCTCACCGTAATATTTCAATACATAATTATAGAAGATATAGTGCCAGTGCAAGGCAGTGGAGTGCACAGCTGGGGACGGAAAAGGCAGCTGACATCACAGCAGTCTCAATTTAGACTTGTTGCAATGATTATGGATGTACACCTTTCATTTCCTGAATTTAAGCTGTCACTGAGAGAAGTGATCCCTAGGGTGCTCTTCATACCTGGACAAAAATATTTTTAACCAGACCAATTCATCATGCAGCTATATGAACTTCACAGAATTGGCAGTTAGAAGGTGACAGAAGGTAGAGGCAAGCAAATGAGACTGAGGGGTGTATCTTTAGTGACAGTGACAGTTTATTTCATCCTAAGGTGGTATTGAAACTTTGTGTGTTTTAATTGAAACATGCTTTAATTAAAAAAAAAAAATCTGTCTAATTTCTTAACTGGTTTAAAAGAGCTACTCTGGTGTTCCTTGAAACCATATGAGTTTAGACAGGAGTTTTCCAGAGGAATTTCATTCTGACCATCCTTCACAACCTTCCCTCTTCTTCGGTCTCTCTTCTTGGCCTTCCCAGCTCCTCTCGATGCACAGAATGTAAGGAATTATGTAGGAGAATATAGAATGTGTTTCTATGCAAGAAAATGATTTGCAAGATTTCAAGGCTGTTGGTCTTCAGATCATAAATAAGCAATTTTGATTGTCTCTAATCATATTAGTTGCCTCTGAATACTATTCAAATATATATCCGACATCTGACAATAAATTGGAGATGACACACTGTGCAAACAAAATTTGTGTCATTATTATTGATAAGCTTCTATCAAACTTGCAGACTTCAAAGAATACAGTTCCACACCACTTTAAGTATCACCATAAAAAGATGGCTTGTTGTTTTCTAAAATACTACACACCACTAAAAATACTGTTGTTTCTGAATTATACCTAGGACACTACAGTAACATGGTTGCAAACTAGATTTAGTCTACATCCTTCAGGCTGAGCTCCCAAAATGAAACATAACTGATCAAATTATGTATTGTGAATAAATCAAACAAGCCTGAGAATTTCTCCTTAAAGAAAATTTTTCAATTTTGTTTACATTTTCTTGGTTTAATGAAATAAAATATGATTATGTTTAAAGGTGTCCATCTCAGAATTTTATGAAATATGTAATTAAAAAACTCATTTTAGCAAAAGTGGAAATAGAAAAGTGGAAAAGAAAATATTTAACTAACACTGGGAAAGGAATCAAAGTGTTTAATATCCACTCTAGTCATCAACCTATTTCTATGTAAAAATTCACAATTTATGACAAAATGGATGAATGTAGCATCACATTAAAAGTGATTTTTCCCAAAAAAACTTTCTGGAAAATTGTGGTTGGAAACATAAAATAGAAATGGAATTTTACCATATATTTCAAACCCTAACTAGGCACTTTAATATACTTTTTGTGCTAGTTCAATATCGGGTTTTGCATTCATTGATGAAGCTTTTACTTTTTGAGCAAATTTCTAATTCCTTTTGTCTATTATTAGAAAGTTTATGGTTTAATTAAATTACCTTATTGATTAGCATGGAATAGTCTTCTGATATACATCTTGTCATAGCTTACCTAAGTCTTTTGCAGTTCACTTGACTTGCTATTTTTATTTAATTACAAAAAAACTCTGTTAGCCTGTGGCATCTTCAATTTTCATTAGCATTCTTAGATGAAAAAAAAATAACATAAAACCAGAAGTACATCTTTTATTAAAATATCATCACTGGCATTTCAATAGCTACCAAAGGTCTCCAGCTGACTTCATCAGCAAATGAATTGGTGCAATTTCTTTCCAACCAGCGAATAAAGTCACCAATATTTTACAGCTCTCATGCATACTTTGTTGTGAAAATTAAATGTATCTTTTGTGAAAAAGCCCAATATAAAAGCTCTTCATAACATATGATATCTGCATCATGGATTTAGAGATAAAGGAACTAGACAGGATAGCCTACACATGAATGCTGGAATATGAATAAAAGGATGTATGTGTGTAAAACAGCCTCTGTTCTTTCAAACTAGCAGTAATGGGTTTTACTTCTTCATCCATGTTTCACCTTCAAAGACCTAAAATAATCAGTTGTTACTCTAAGAATGGCATGCCAGGGATCACTGGAGCCCCAGCACTTAAATATTTGTAAGTAGCACATAAATGCTTAAACCCAAAGAATTTTCTGCTATAAACTGGGAAAGTTATAGTCTGGCAGTAAAAGCTCAATTCAGAATATTAATAGCACTGCTGAAGAAGTTTGGTTGGAACCACCCACTAAACCTTAGCTAGTCTAGCCCCTGCTCAAAGCTTGCTTCCGACTTAGAGCAGTTTGCCCAGGGACTTCTACAGCTCCATGGGCACAGCTGGGAGACATACCCCAGCTGTTTACTCAGGAACAGAGGGTCATATGGAGGCACAAGTGCCTTCTTGGCAGGTGTTTGGAAAGTTCCTCAAGGGGTCTTTTGGTTGGCAAATATGTATATATAATCCTATAATCTTTGTCTGCATAGAGAAGCCACTGCTGTGTTGGAGATGCTCCAAGGCACAACCTTTACTGTTCATGTTGGTGTACGCTGAGAGCCTTGGACAAGTTCAGTCAACTTCTAGTGATCTGCATGGATCTGTTCTGGTGGCTCAGAAGGGCATTTTCACACATTACCCCTAACATGTACTTCAGTTTCCTTTAGTTTGTTTTTTTTTATTTTATTTATTTTTTTAAACTACCTCTCCCTTCACACCCATAAGCACACCATAGAAGACATTCACATAAAGGTATTTTCTGGTACTCCTTGCAGCCTCATGTGGAAGTCCCAGAAAGTCCATTTTGGTTAAGGGCACCACCAACCCTAAAGGTACCTGAATCAGCCAGGGCCAGGTACATTTTTTCTAGCACAATACCACCATTGCTATGCTGACAACACCATCTTCAGGCCCTTTTTTGCACATTTTTGCTTGCCATTTCCTGTGGTAATGTCTCGTTCCTGTTTTTGTATTCCTTTTCTTGTACCACTGATTGCTAGAGCTTCCTGTCAGTTAAGTAGGAAACCCATCATAAATCTACCTTTTCTCCAAGACTTTCTGAGGACTAGGGGTCATTTTTTTCTCCTGTCATAGTTCACTGCCCTGGTGAGTCTGTCTCATACTTTCTTTTGCCTTCCTATGCTCCAAAGGTGTCCTTTTGCATGAATGTGCTCCATCATACTCATTGGATTTCAAAGTATAGTCTTAAAACTTACTCTTAGAAAATATCTGAACAGATATAAACCAGAAGCTTCCATACATATGAGAAAATGTATATCAGCTATGCAAATGTTTTAATTTTCTTCTAAATTTAGGTTTTTCATTTACTTTTTTTAAAATGCCAACCTTTTACCTTCTTGTATACAGAAAGTAATCTAGGCTATCTATTTTATACATTGTACAATGATTTTTTTTCTTAGTCTGCATCTGCTTTAACAAAAAAACAACCCCCCAAAAAACCCCAACAACAACAACAAACAAAGCAACAACCACAACAATAATAAAACCAAACAAACCAAACAAAATATTGAAAGTATTGAAATATCTGAGTTACATATACAAAATCCACTGAATTCTGAGCAATGACAACCAAGAAAATAATTTGAAATAAATGCCTGCCTTAATTAATCTTTTCCATTTGCAAAATTGTCTATAGACAAGTCATTACTTCTTCACATTAATTGAGTATTAAGATTTACTCAAAAGTTTTCCACTTAATTGATTGACTGAGTAACTGGGAACTATTCAAAGTATTTTTGTGTTGTTCAGTATTCAGCTTGGTTGCAATGTAAAAGCTGTTTTTGATCTCTAACTCTTCTACAGTTCTTTTTTATCAAACACCTTTTTGTGGCCTGTATACCACAATATCTGAGGACCTTGCAAATTTATACGTACTTATTCTTTCAGTTTATAAACTCTAGAATTTATTCTTTTTTCTGTGTTTTATGGATGAGAAGTAGCATATATAAAGCCAGGGTCTTTAAAGGTGCTTAGGCATAGTTCCACTAAATTAGAGAAGCAACATCTCATCCGTTGCCAGCTTACTTCCTGGAAAATTCAGCAGCCAATAAATGTTTTGGCTCCCAATAGGGTACAAAGAAGAGCCAAGTGCCTAAGGAATAGATTTTTCAGAAACCTGCAAGCTAAGCATAGTCTATGTCAGTTAGATATGAGACAAATCCATACAGAAGGCCATAAATAAAAGCTGTGACTTACAATCTTTCCATTCCAGTCATGCAGAAATCAATTGATCCAACAAACTTAGGTCTGAAGCTCTAATGCTGTTGAAAAAATGAGGGCACATCAATCTCTAGTAAGTGCTAGAGAAGTATAAAATGTCCACCTACTCCTTGGGGATCAGTGGCAAGCTATTTATTATTTCTAGATAGAAAATGCCTTCAGTTTCTTACAGGGACACCAGGGCCCTGAGTACAACAGTACACCCGAATGTCCCTGACAGGCTTCACCCGGGGCTTCCCTTCCCATGGCCCCAGGAGCTCATGACAGCCATGAGTCAGGCATACAGCCCCTGCCTGTGCTATATTGCAGGTGTACTTATCCCCAGCCCTGCCTTTACCTTTTCCTTTACCCTTACCTTTACCTTTACCTTTACCTTTACCTTTACCTTTACCTTTACCTTTACCTTTACCTTTACCTTTACCTTCACCTTCACCTTCACCTTCACCTTTACCTTTACCTTCACCTTCACTTTCACCTTCATCTGTTTTTGCTTCTCACTCCCATGGCCATCATGTGCTGTGTTGCATCATGTTGCTAGAGACTATACCAGACTTTGGCACTGCCTTCTGTGCTCAAACCATGTGGGACCGTGCCCCATCAATCAGGGCACTGTCCATGTCGGCATCACTCTTGGCTGTCAGTTTCTGCCCTTGGACAAGCATGAGAAAATATCAACAATGCTGCAAAATACAACTCTGTTATAGAACTGATAAGTGCAAAGGCTTTGATTGGACAGAAAAGTACAATGACATATCCTTTTCCCTCTTCTTCCTCTTCCTACTCACCATGTTCCTTGACTGTTAATGTTGTCATGATATTAAAAAAGTTCTGAAAGCAACTAGTTTTCTGGAACAACTTTCCCCAGACTAGGAAGAGCAAAAATTACATCTACCTCTCCTAAGGACATACCTACGAACTAAGCTGAGAGTTCTGCTTATATGAACTGGACTAAAAAACTACAGATTATCTGCCATTGTCCAACAGCCACATTCTGGTTGTTTTCACATTATCTGTTTAAATATATCAATTACATATTTAATATTAATTATTTAGTTATTAATTAGATAATAGTCATATCAGAAAATTTAGTTTGGAGTTCTGAAAATATTCAGATTGCAGCTAAATCTGTGTGTATAGTTTGCACAAGAGAAGTCTGGAGATATGAGACAGCAGAGAGATTGCTCATAAATTGGATTCATCCTGTTCAATCTCAAGCATAAGATTCAAACGCATTTAAGGAAACTAAAATTTAAATGTTGACATTTAGATGTTTCCTTGTAATTTTCAACGTATATGTAAACCTAAATGTAGAAAACTTATTCAAAGTGAGGTAAGTCTTCATGGGTTTGGAAGCGAGGTGTTATTTTGTTGTTGTTAATTGTTTGTTTTGATTTTTATCTTTATGAACAACAAAAACAAAAAACCCAAACCCACCCTCCCAAAAAAAAGAAACAAAAAATCCCCCCAAAAAAAACCAACACTGAAAAGGAAGAAGAATTTCCATACAGCATACAGGTAGCATGTATGATTTTACAAACCCTTTTAGGTTCACAGCTTGTCAGCAAAAGACATTTATTCAGAGAAGAAATGTTCTTCTGTCTGTTAGCTTTTTTTTTTGTTTTATTTTTGGCCGTGCAGTTAATTATACATAGTTGTTGTTTTTCTCCTTATGTTTAGTGAGACCTGATAAATACAAGCTGGAAAGACCTCCTTTATGTTCACATCTTTATCTTGATGTTCTAAATTGAGGAAATGTACAGATATTATTAAAGAACTGCCTTGTTCTTTAACAATTCCTATTGATAATTCCATACCTTTTTGAAGAAATATCTTTTACAGTCACTACTAACAAAGCTGGAAATCTTGAAGTTATTCAGTAAAGCAAACAAAAATAATTTAATTTCAGTGAAGATAGGGATGAATTGATAACTCAGTAGACAAATTGCTGTGATCCCAAATAAAAAATCAACCTATGAATAAAACACAATCTTTCAGAATCCTCCAAATCAATAGTTACCATATTTCTTAGCCAAAGGCTTGGTCTCAAGAATATATTGTTCATTGTAAAAATTGCTTTTGAAACAATCTTTGACATAGTACAAGAATGAAAATGTGATAAACATTTCACTATCAAATATAAGCTTGTATGATTACTTAGAAGTATAAGCCCAAATCCTCACATGAGATTCCAGCCCAATTAAATATTTTCCAGAGTATGTGAAATAAAGAAAAAAAGCTTTAAATAAATCATGATGTTTTGGATAAGTGCTGTAAAAACACTAGAGTTCTAGCACTTTGTCTCTCTGTGGTGATTTTATCTTGTGATTCTAAATTTGTAGTTCACAGAGATTATTGTCTAACAACCAATTTATTTTTCTTTCATGAAAATATTGAGATACTTTTTTGATGATATTTTACAAAGTTCTGTATTCCTGTTCTGTTGCTCAAAAATTAAAAGACCATAGAAAGTCACTGTAATAAATGAACTGAAGATTCCCTCTAGTAATTTAATTTCATGAGTGTTCTGAATCTTGTGATGTTAAGTTTACACTATGAATTCTTTCTTATTAGTAAATCTGAAGGAAAAAAATGGAACAAGTCTTTGTTGCAAGTAGGTTTTGCAACTCAGATTCCTGAGCAGAGCTTTTCCCTTGTCTCTTACATTTAATTTCAAGAGTTGGTGGCTGTATACATAGCTGATTTTGAAAGATTATTCCCTCAGAAATCCAATTCTTCATATACATAGTGAAGGAAACCTGAACTTAATAATTCCTATACTTTTATAATTTTATTAGTTGTGTTAATTAATCTGGATGAAAATTCTCTCTGTATGCTGATTTCTTGATCAGTAAAGTGGTTCTTTTATCACTTCATAAACATATTGTGAAATAGTTATTAAAGATATAAATATTATATTATAGATTATAGAAAAGATAGTGCAGTGCTTTCTACAACAATGACACCTATATAAAAATCTGACATAGAGATTACAATGTTTTAATGTTTAATACAAGTCATGTCTCCTAAAAGAATATTGGAAGAAATAGAAGTAAAAAAGCAAAAAAGCTCTTAGAATTACACAGTTGTAAAGCCTACCTGCTAGACATAAATTACCAGCTCTGTATACAGTTAATGATTTTCAGATCAAAGAGTTTTTCAGTACTATTAGAGAATGATTGGTTATTATGAAAAGAAAATATTTGCTTCAAAAGGTTTGCTTACTTGTTTGTTTTTAATTTTTTTTCTGTCTGCTGTCACGATGTAGAGCATACACAGATGGTTTTGGAGCAGAATCCTAGTGATATTTCAAGTTCTCTGAGACACCCCACATCCAGGACCTTCACTTAAGAGAGGTAAATACTGTGCAAAACCTATGAGAGACTCATATTACCCTTGGCTAGCACCTTAAAACTGAGTGAGATAGTTCATCACAAGAGGTCATTTAAGCAAGTGAATTGAGTTCCTCTATTCTTTCACAAAGTCTGTGGAAATGTTTGAATCATAGGGCACAAGCATCTTCTCTATTATCTGAATCTGAAGGAGCTACTGTTTTGAAAATGTTTAAGAAAACCTTGAACTTTGAGAATAAAAAATAGACATAACAAAAGTCAATTATTTTCTTGTAACAAAATATATGAAAAATATATATGGATCCACACCTATTTGATCCTTTAGCTTCATCTAAGAAGCTGTAGAATCACAGAAAATCTAGCTGAGGCCCAACAGATGTAATTATTGGAGCATTCACTATACCTTTATTACATAGTCCAGGGTGTAGCATCATCTAAGTTTTACATAAGGAATTTTTCAGGTGGTAGTGGGAATTTTTAAAGTATTCTATAAGCAGTGGAAGATGTCATTGTCCCTCTGGGAGACACAGAGATATGCACAGATTGCTGATGATCGTCATTCTTCCACTGAAAAAGCCAGTCCACACAGACTCTCAGAGATGGCAGAGAGGGTGATGACAGGCAATGGCAGATGAGAGAAGATCTTGGTGGAGAGCTGGCTACAGAAACAGATGAACTTCAATTAGTATTTTCTCATCGAATCCACTGGCTGTTATAATTAACTATCTTTTCACTTTGCATTCATGTCAGCATTCATCCCAGTATTCACTCTGTGCTTGTCAGTCAAGCAGTAAGATAAAATAATTTTCATTTTTGCTCAAAGGACATCAGTATTTAATCTATTTACAGGCTTTGGTGCATCTAGAGATATAAATACATAGCCTCAGATAAGATCTGCACTTTTACACATTGGATTGTGGCATTTGGGATAGACAGGGTATGTGAGGAGACCCTTACAGCATTCATAACTGTTTTAGAGTATGCTGTGCTGAAGTGGCATGGAGGAATGTGCTCCTCTGGGCTGGGACAGAGCTACTTTCTTGACAGTAGCTGATACTGAGGTAGTGTTTTGCATTTGTGATGGAAACAACGTTCATAATATATAGATGATTTGTTATTACCAAGCAGTGCTTACACAGTCTCACGGCCTTTTCTGACTCTCACTCCATTTCATCAGTGAGGAGGCTGTAGGTGCACAAAAGTTAGGAGGGGACACAGCCAGGACAGCTGACTGCAGCTGGCAAAAAAAGATATTCCAGACCATATGGTGTCATGCTTACTATATAAAGTGAGGGAAGAAGGAAGGAGGAAGGGAAAATGTTCAGAGTGATGGTGTTTGTCTTCTCAAGTCATGGTTATGTGTGATGGTGCCCTGCTGGAGATGGCTGAACACCTGCCTGCCCAAGGGAAGTGGTGAGTGAATTCTTTGTTTCACTTTGCTTATGTGAGCAGCTCTTGCTTTATCTATTAAATTGTCTTGATTTCAACCCACAAGTTTTCTCACTTTTCTGATTCTCTCCCCCATTCCACCACTGGAGAGTGAGCCAGTGGCTGTGTGGCCCTTACGTGTCGGCTGGGTTTAAACCCACTTTTCAACCCGCGTTGAAAGAAGCAGTATGAGTGTAGCTCCTACTTCTCAGCCTTCAACCTTGTCTTGCAACATCCATTTTATTGTTTGAGAGCTAGTAATAGAGAGTTAGTAACAGAGATTAGACACAACATATTAGGGATGATCATTTGCTAAGTGCCTGCAATGCTCTTTGAAGACAGCAAGTGGCTTGAATATTTCACACTTGTTAGGTGAGAGAAACCTCATACACTGTACTTCAGTAGTAATTGCTGTAGCACAAGACTCTCAAGAGGGTCCTGCAAAACAGTGGGAAGATGCATTTGGCAGTGTGATTTACAACTGTATTCTTCCTCAGACCCTCAATCAGCTCTTCGTTCAGATAAAAAGGGACTTTGTATTCTTACTGATAATTCTGACAGGGCTGCAACATTGTCAGTTCCTGTAGTCTTGTTCCATACCTGTTGATACGTGGTAGAGTTTATAAAGATCCACATGACTGTTTGATGCCCTGTTTTCATGAAATGAAAAGCTATTTTTGTGCCAGCTATTAATCTGATTCAATTTTCTAAAGCACCAAGAAAGAAACAGCACAAAACAAATTAAAAAATACACCCAAAGGCCTTTATAAATTCTGAAATTATGAAAAATTAATTACACAAAATCATAATTTTTTTAAACCTCTAATTTGTAAACAAGTGTAGTTCTTCAAACTTTCTGGCTCTTTTGGGTTAATCCCAATGGACACTTAAGCACCACACCTCCTCTTGCCCACTTTCCTCTCACATCCTCAGTGGAACAGGAGAAGAGAAAAGGAAGAGTAAAAGCAAGAAACTGGGAAGTCAAGATTAAAAAAACTAAAAATAAAAAAGAAATTTAATAAGTGAATGGTAAGTGGAAGAAAAGAGAAATAAGCAGAAACAAGTGATGCAAGACCAGTAATTCACCACCTTCCACAAGGAGACTGAAGCTCAGCCAGTTTCTGAGCATAAGATGCCCTCAAAGTCCCCTCTTTTCCCTTTTTATTTCTGAGCATGACATTATATGGTATTGAATATCTCTTTGGTCAGTTCAGGTCACATGCTCAGTTGTGTCTCCTCCCAATAGATTGTGCACCCCTCGGGGAACAGAGTGAGAAGGAGAAAAGGCCTTGATGCTGTGCACTGGTCAGCAAACACTAGATCATTGGTATGTTATCAGTACTGTTTTGGTCTCAGATCTAAAACATAGAACCATATGAGGTATTATGGAGAAAACTAACCCTTTCTTAGCAAGGCCAGTACACTGGCATAGTTCTTCATGGTTTTTGGAAAGTGGATTTGCTAATATCATGACTGGAAAATTCTATGTCAGCCAAATGAATTAGGCACTGAGTCTTTTTTTAAACCTGTGTACCTGAGTTTCTTAAGGCTTTTATAATTTTCAGCCAACCTACTATGGCTTAAACACATTGTTATTTAAGTAAAATCTTGAATTATTTTAAGGAACCTTCAAATTACCAAAGCTAGTTCAAAAACTAGCTTACTGGGAACAGGAGGAAACAGATGGGGAACCCATATACTCACAAAATCTATTATTTTTCTACTATAGTCAAAGTGAACCACTTATAATTGATTCAGAGAACCTAGTACTGAGAAAATTTTTTCTTTTTTTTTACTGTAGAAGATGAGAGATGTAAATAGTCCAGCAGTTATGAAAAGTATCTGAGTTAGAAACCTAAAGCTATAGACTTTGTTTAATCATTACAACTGAAACTGCAATTTTAAATACCTCTTAATTTCCTATTAATTAACTTTTCCTCTCCACATGAATTAGAGCTTTAAACTTCTGTCTAATATTTTCTTCTGATGTGCTTTCAGAAAGAAATACTATACTGTAGTGGGCTATACTGTGCTTTAATACTATACTTGGCCTGCAAAGATTTTTTGGAGGCAACTGGTGTTGTCTGCTTCTGAAACCATTGGAAGCGTCGACATTGTGCTCTCAGACTGCCATTACAACAACAGAAAAATTACAGAATTCTTTTACAGAAGAACGCAGTGATAACTCAGACACATTTTGGATTTAGCTAATGGAGTCACTTTAAATAATAAATTGGATTGGTTCATAATCTATGCAACAATTTGAAAACATTTACAAGAAATGAGCCACATTTAAATGAAAGAGGATCTATTTCTACATCAAAACTCATGCCCAGAATTGATCCTGTTGCTGCACAGTAACATAAATGGAGTAGACACAACATGAAAGGAAATTAGGGTTTATCACTTGTATAAGTTGAGGCACAATGGCCATTTTTCTGCTGCATGTAAAATTCTTTGACTTCTGTGTAATTCAGTATATGTAATTCTGCATGGATAACTACAGAAGGAACAATTATTTATCTTAGAAACTTCAATAAAATTATTAGGTCTGTTAGCAATATTGTCAGTTATATGGAGTTACTTAAATACATGTGATTCATTCGAATGTTCTGTCTATGCATGTTCTGGAGTCTGTTAATGAAAAAAGATACATTTTCTCACTCCTCTGCAGTCAGTTTACTGTATGAGAGCCTTTATTCTGACTAAGGTGAAGCAGGGGCTCAAAGTAAAGAATACAACCAGATTTATCCTCTGTGATAGACCAGTGACCGTGAATAATCATTGTGGTCTCATTTGAGATGGAAAAAAAAGGGAGATTATATTACAGAATACTCTTGATAATTTAAGGGTTATTGCACTAATATATTCTTCCTCCTTCGCTTCCATCTAAGTGCTGATATTACTATATCTATCTTCATATCTCGGGTTTGCATGTTTTTTCACAGAATCACAAAATTGTTGAGGTTGGAAGGAACCTCTGGAGATTATGTAGTCCTCCTGTAGCAATATGCTACAGCTCTATGAAAATAATAGAAACAGATAAACAAGATGATAAATCATATTTTTCTTGAAAGAATTTGTCTTCAGGTTTGTGATCAATAAAATAAAATTGAAATCTAAAAGATGAGTTGAGAGATTAATGATGCATTATTTTTTAAACCTGCTTGTACCTTCTGTGAGCACATGAAATGGAACAACTGCCTCCTCTCTTACCATTTCTCATCTTTAGTGCATGTCCTTAGTTCACAGTAGTGAAATATCAAAGTTTGTTTTAGTTTAGCTAACCTGGTTGCTGAAATATGCATTATGCATGGCAGCATGTTTATTTAATCCAGTTTCTATCTGTAAACGATGCCAAATTAGTTTTACTGTGCACTGCATAACTGATGATTGAAAGGCATATCCAGAGAGTTCAGGAGACCAAAGCATGGGGAGAAGTAATCTCTTCTTTCCAGATTACATTAGTATCATCTGTTCATTCTTCATAGTGTACTGGCATGGTTTTTCTTTAGACAAGTTGTATCAGGGTCTGTCTGCTCTGTAGGTTTCTGTAGAGTCTCTTTTGATATACCCCAGTGCCATTGAAGAACGGTAAAGCTACATAGTTCTCATGAGACGCCTAGTCAAAAGATGTAATTATAAAGACAAATTGTTACACTATGTTATGGTTATAACATCATCAGACAAGGGCTTTGAGTTAACTCAGCTACCACTACTGGAGAGGAAGAAAACTGCTGTACCTTGATTCAGATTTAGCTTTACCTGAAAAGGAAATAAAATTGCTGCATAAATCTCCCATTTCCAAAAACAGAATTGTAGAAATGCAATCTACAAATCTCTTGTCACAGTTCACTAGCAAATTGCTGTGAAAGACCATGTTTACTTTCTCCAGGAGATGTCACTCAAGGCACTGATAAACATACATTTCAGAAGTTTGCAGTAGGAACACGGTCAGAATGAACTATGACATAAAGATCTGTTCACTCCAAAAATACCTTGGCCTATTTCAATATCATTACTGATATATATATATAGAGAGAGAGAGATATAGATATATATGTTAGGAGCAAGGAGTACAGTTTTCATTTCTGTTCCTCTGTAAAATACACTTGTTTGCATCAGAGTCCATTAACGAGTCATCATTTATTTACATCCACAGGAGAGTGATGCTCAGAAGCTCCAAAATCTGAAGAGGGATTTGAGGCAAAAAACCAATTCATACAGGAGTTATTGCAGCCTGAAGGAAACACATAGTGCTGGCAGTTTACTGCTATATGCATTTTACATACAGATTTATTTTACTGTTGCATTAAAATAAGTAGCCTGTAAATATCTAGCAGTGTTTCATGTTATCAGACATTCAAATCAAACTGAGAAACTAGTTTTAGACAGAAAACATTTTTTTTTGCTTCTGAACAAAAGGAAAAAGAGAAGGGGAAGGAGAAATTGAGGAGAGGGAGGGGAAGAAGAAAAACATGAAAAGGGGAGGAAAGGAAAGAGAGAACAGGGGATATTAAATACGGAAGTGCACGAAGACAAAGATAGGCAGAATTTTTTTATTCTGCTCTAATTTTCTCAATGCTCTCAGAAAACTTTTAATTTGAGCAAGCACTAGAGAGAAATGTCATGATTTAATAGATTAAAAGCATTAGAAAGAAACTATATGAAGGAACAAAGAAAAAATTGTGATGGGTTGACCCTGGATGGACTCCAGGTACACACTAAAGCCGCTCTATAATTCCCCTTCATGACTGGACAGGAGAGAGAAAATATTATGAAAGCTTCATGAGTTAAGATAAGGGCAGGGAGAGATCACTCACCAGTTACTGTCATGGGCACAACAGACTTGACTTGGGGAAATTAATTGAATTTATTACCAATCAAAATCAGAGCAGGATACTGAGAAGTTAAACAAATCTTAAAAACACCTTCCCCCCATCCTTTCCTCTTTCCCTTTCTCTACCTCCCCTGCAGTGGTGCAGGGAGATGGGGAAATGGGGATTGTTGTCAGTTTATTACAGGTTGTTTCTGCCACTGCTCAGGAAGATGAGTCCTTTCCCTGCTCCATCATAGTGTCCCTCCCATGGAAGACAGTTCTCCACAAACTTCCCAATCATGAGTTCTTTCCATGGGCTACAACTCTGCATGAACTGCTCCAGCATGGGTGCTTTTCCAAGGGATACAGTCTTCAGGCACAGGCTGCCCCAGCATCGGTTCCCACAGGGTCACAAGTCCTACCAGGAAACCTGCTCTGGTGTGGGTCCGTGGGTTCATGTGTCCACAGGTCCGTGCCAGGAGCCTGCTCCAGCATGGGCTTCCCACAGGTTTGCAGACTTCTTTTGGGCATCCTCCTCCTCCAATGCTGGTCTCCTTCATCGGCTTCAGGTGGATCTCTGCACCACTGGTGACCTCCATGGTCTGCAGGGGAAGAGCCTAACTCACCATGGTCTTCATCATGGGCTGCAGGGGATTCTCAGCTCCCATACCTGGAGAACCTCCTCTGTCTTCACTGGTGCTGCGTAGCTGTTCTTCTCACATATTCTCACTTCTCTCTTCTCTAAGTGCAATTACATTCACACAATAACTTGTTTTCCTTCTTAAATATGTTATCACAAAGGTGTTACTACCACCTCTGATGGGCTCGGCCTTGGCCAGACGCAGGTCTGGCCTGGAGCGAGCTGGCATTGATTCTACAAGACATGGGGGAAGCTTCTGGCAGCTTCTCACAAAAGAAATCTGTGTAGCCCTGTAGCCTGCTTACTGCTACCAAAATAAGGCTGTCCAAAACCAATACATTAGATAGTGGGAAGAAAGGACAGCAACTGGGGAATGAAAGAAACAGAGAGAAGGGGAAACAGAAATAAGAATGTCTGTGGGAGTTCTCCAGACAGCAAAGAGACTGGGCCAAGAAAAATGCAGAAGAGATTTTGCCTGGCCTTGAGTACAAATGCTGAAGACAACTAAAGCTTTCAGAAATAGAAAGGAGATAAATTGAGAGTCAGCAAATTAGCATAAATGAGCCAATGTGGGATGGCTAAAATCACATGGAGGAAAGACTGTGCCATTTATCTTAGATGCTCTGTTAGCTCACGCAGGCAGAGTCTGGCTTATTGATTTATAAATCTTGGTGGAGAAAAAAGATTAACACCCAAGTCTCTAATTTTTTATGACTATTGTGTTTGACCCAGCAAAAATTATTATCACACAAAAATAAAGAGCTAAAACTATATAAGTAAACAAAAGAGTGGTAGGCATCCATTCCCTAGTTCTGCAGTTAATTGAGGTGGTTTGGCTGTATTCACACTGTTAAAATCTCTAAGCCTCCCAAAGAATGCACTCGAGAACTGTTTTGAACACCGTGTGGTGGCTTAAACCTCTTTGGGAGATTATTACTTGACCCAAATCAAAACTTTGAAAAGGATTCTTTTAACTGTCTAGCCATACTGACAAATTGGTTTGCCAGCACTCTTAATTTTCCAATTACAGACATAGCCACTTAGTAAAGTAATTGAGTATGGACCCAAACAGTGAGAGTAAGTTCAATAGTCGAAACCTGTACAACTATAAAACTATCGTTTTATGCTATATCAGAAATAATGTGGCCAGCAGGACTAGGGCAATGGTAATCCCCTGTATTCAGCTTTGAATACATGCCTTGAATCCTGTGTTGAGATTTGAGGCCCTCACTGCAAGAAAGACATTGAGGTGATAAATCATGTCCAAAGAAAAGCACCAAAGCTGGTGAAGAATTTGGAGCACAAGTTTTGTGAGGAGAGGCTAAGGGAGCTGGGGTTGTTTAGTCTGGAGAAAAGGCAGCTCAGGGGAGACCTTATTGCTCTTTACAACTACCTAAAAGGAGGTTGTAGCAAGGTGAGGATCAGTCTCATCTCCCAGCTAACAAGTGACAGGACAAGGAAATGATCTCAAGTTGCTCCAAGGGAGGTTTAGATTGGATATTAAAAAAAAAAATCTTCACCAAAAGGTTTGCTAAGCTTTGGAATAGGCTGCCCAGGGAAGTGGTTGAGTCTTCATTACCAAGGTATTTAAAAGACGTGTACATGTGACACTTAGGAACATTATTTAGTGGTGGACTTGGCAGTGTTAGGGGTAACAATTGGACTTCATGATGTTTTCCAACCCTTAACAATTCTATTATTCTGTACAGTTTTATGGTTGTTATGTAGTTTTTGCTTAGGGGCATCTTAGGTGTTACCATTAAGCTTTAAGTACAAAATTCATAAATCACAAGATTTCCAAATTTTGTTATGATTCTTGTATGTAAAGCCTCTTAACAGACTTGACATTCATGGTGAAGTAGAATTGTGCAAAACATGAAAGACAAACTAAAAAATTTAGGGTTTAATAAAATGAATATTTGGCTAGCTTTTTTTCTGAAAAGATGCACTTATTTTTTCAGCTAAAGCATGTGTAAGATGTCCACACAAAAAATATATTCATGTTCATATCCATATATGTATGTTGAACAGCCTAGGCATGTGACTAATGGATTAGTACAAATTAAAATATGAAACTGTAAGTGGTGTCTAATTTTCCAAAGCTGCTGCTGAATGTCTTTTTAAGCATTTTTTAGCTTTCCTAGATTATTTTTCATAAGACAGAAAATAATGTGGTTATAGTGGTTATAGGAAGAAACAATTAGGCATTCTACAGGAACAAATCCTAATGAAACTGAAGTAATCAGACTATCTAGAGAAATTATTAACAGGGGTTATAGACCGATCTGGAAAGTTTTAGGTGGAAATTGAAATTGAAAATTTAATTTTTGTAGGAACCCTTGTACTGAAAATGAACTGGCTCCAGAAAGCCTGTTAATGAATTTGTTTTATAAAAATTCAGTATCTCTTAAAATTTAAGATATATTTCAAAAATATTGTTAAGATACAAAATTTAATTAACATTAAGAAACTTAGAAGAAGGATAAATAAATAGAATACCCTTTTTACTCTTACATAGAAGGACTATGTAAACCATATTGAGGATATCACTCCTTAATTCTCAAAAAAACTCGCCAAAAATACACAACAGAACTTGCCATTTCCTTCAATATGAGATTTGTTTAAATTTATTTTTTATGAATTTTACAGTTCTATGAGGGCTTTTCTTTTCATTCTTTGTTTACCCTAAAGAAAAGAAAAAGTGTTGGATTCCAAGTAATTTTTGCTCATATTGTAAATCTGTAATGTCTGAATTTTTGTGAGTGTTAGAGTTTATAGCTTTTATTGTATTCTAAACTAATCTAAATCTTTAGAGTGTAAGAAAATGAAAACTATCAAGAGAATCAGTCTTATATAGAGTCCTGATTGCTCATATAGTAACACAAACATCATGAGCAATACAACTGGTCTTTAAGTGCCATAGGCTAGCTCCATTAGATTAATGAGCCAACAGCTCCAACTTTGATGCCTTTTCTAATTATGCATGATTCGCCATTTCTTTCAAAAGAAAGACATCTAATTAATTAGGTATAAAATGTCATCTATAGGTCATTGACAGCAAGGAAGATCACCACTCACTCAGTTTAGTCTTCAGGCAAAATTGTTACTCCTCTGGGATTACCACCAAATGTCATTATTGAATCAAAAAGAGTTCTTGTGGAGGAAGATTATAGAAAAGAGAGGACAAAAACTGCCACAAATCCTTTCCTTGCCACTCCGACTCATACATAGAATTATATATTCGACCTTAAGTAGGTAAATACAATACTCCTGAGATACCACAAATTAAAGACTCCCTTTTAATTACATAAAATAAAAGGATTTTACAAAGTCAAAAGTGTTCCATAAAGCTCTTAAATAGTGATGCTAACTGCTGAATTACCCCCGTAAAAATCTTAGTCGAAAGTTCCCCATTTCAACCTAACTTTCAAATCCCAAACTACAGGTTTGAAGCTATAGTTTCCACTTATTTTACAAAATGTGAAAGAGCAGCGTCCTCTGAAATGTTTGTAAATTTTTGGTTTGATTTAGGGCCTGATCCAACTCCCACTGATTTCAAGTCCACAGTTTGAAAAAGTTCAAGACTGTTTAATTAAGCCATCATTATACAGCTGCTAGTCTGTTAGATTAACTTGTGGAAAACTAACTGAAAAAGAGTTATTTGAAATGTATGACTTATGATACCAAAAACTATAGCTGGTTTATTCCAGCTGTTCTGTCTATAAATGAGAAGAAATGCTTTCATTTGTAACTTGCAAGGAGATAGAAAACATTGTCAAGTACTCTCTCAGTTTGATTTATTCCCCTTTTTCCAAATGTAAAAGTTTAGATTCTTGATAGAGCAGTCCCAGTTAGACAATCTGTAGGCCTTTAAAAGAAATGCCATGGTCGAGCTGACTGGAATATAAACTTTACATTCAGCACCATAGTGTGAGGTGTTAAGATGGTCTCATTTTAAACTGCGATGGAAAGTTAAAAGCATTTAATTTATTCCTTGTTTTGTGAAGCAAATACTTGATTTATCTTGCTGAGGGATTTTGTTTGGATTAAGTCTTACATTTTTTTTTGTCTTCATCACTCAGTTATACTATATTTCATATATGTTGGAGAAATAAATTTGTATTGAATGATAATATCCTCCTGGAAATTTTGATTAAATGTTGCAGTAAACTATTTTAATTTCCTAGAATAAGAATTTTCTGACAGACCATGGGTTAGTTAGAAAGACATGAAAGAATTCTATTATTTCTCAACTTATCGCCCCAAAGGGAGTAGTACCTATTTATTTCATAGTCTATAGTTACTAGATGTATGAAGAAAAATTCATATTTTTTGTTTGGTTGGAGTTTTTTTGTGTGTGTTTTCTTGTTTGTTTGTGTTTTTTTGTTGTTGTTTTGGGGTTTTGGTTTTTTTGTTTTGTGCACATTTTGCCAAATAGAACAGAAAAGGGCAGAAGACAATTGCCCTATTCTAAACTAAATGTGAGATGTTAGTATGAAGGAGACCAGAGTAAATTTTACTCCTGAGTTTGTACCAGTTTGGGTTCCATTGTCAGGTGTCTGTTTGCCACAAATTTCACTTCTGTTCTACTTCATAGAAAGCTGATACCATACAACTGATGGAATAACTGTAGATCTCTTGCCAAACCAACTGAAACCTAACCACTCTGTCAGACTGCAGCTATGTATGCATACCGAGGAATCCTCATCCATGGGACCTATGGACAGCCCAGAGAAGAGCGAAAACAGCAAAGCAACCTCAGAGGAAGACAAGGAATTCAGCCCTTCCAATATTTAGAAATTATAAAATAATTTGCTGATTTCTCTTTGGTCTTAAGGAGTAAGATGGTTTCTCTTAGTGGAAGTGGTAGAAGGAAATTTTGGGGAATTTCAGAATGACTGATTGTCATCTAAATTTAATCCTGAACAAATGTAATCTAGATATTAGAGACTGATTTCTGTATCCTTAGGTCAGAAATGTCCCAATTCTCTGGGTGGTCTGATGTGGCCTAAAATAAATCTAAATTTAGATTTTTATATCTTCAGCTACTCATAGTCTTGAAGAGTTAGCCAAAGACTTTCATTAATATTAATTTTTAATTCATATACCTTCCACACCACATTCACATACATACATAGTTAATGTCCAGGGTTCTTTTTCATGGCTCTCTCTCATGCTTCTCTCATGGTGCTCTCTCATTTCTCTTTCGGTTCTCCCTAGAGCTTTCTAAGAACACTTCCATATATGGGAAACCATAACTAAGCACTGGTTGGTTAAGTTTTGCCCAACGTGGGTCACCTTGTCACCACTTGTAAAGGCCATGGCTCCTGGCTTGATTACAGTTATCTCAGAGCCATCGGCCAATCTATTCATTCGCTAACAAAACTTAATGACCTCACTCCAACAGTCTGAGAACTCTCTGTTAGTCTGTGCATGGACAATGAATTGGAGACTGAATTCATAGCCACTGTATGTGGGGCACTGAAATAGTTTATGGTTTAAACATTGTTAAAATCACTGAAGGACTGTTGTCCACTACGGCAATCATGCTGGGGTGTGGGAGATTTTGACAAAGGGATACCGATGGCAGCAATAATGATTCTGCATGCAGTGTCTGGGTTTGGGAACTCTCTTGCCTTGTTCCTCCATGTTCTCTCTCCATTTCCCTCTCTGTGAGATCTCGTTTATTGACACATCTCATGGTTTCTTGTACATCTCATGAGAAAGCTAGCTGCATAAACATCCCTCTTCCTGCCAACCAGGCAGTGACCTTTATCAGAAGCCAATTAGATTCCCAAAATAATTTTTGGCTTTTGTGCTCTTAGCTTTTATTTATTTCCTTTCACGCAGTGTCTCAAGGTCACTTTGGACCTTAAATTAGACCACTCAACAAAACATTCACACATCTGCTAAGAGCATGGACTTCTCATCTAAATCCGAATCCAGATGTTGATGCAGCTAGACTAAAAAGTTATCACAGCAACAGTCCATTGTAGCAAACTCTGAAAAGAATATGCCTACTAATTTAGACACTGAAGGGAACTTGAGATAAGATAAAGGACATACTATTATCCCAGTAATACAGTATACAGCTGACTTAACAGGCAGCTGCAATGTCTTAGAAGGTGTCAAAGACTCCTGAAAGGTCTCATGATCCAGTAATTACATCATCCGTTGTGAAACTCTTGTGCGAGGGAGGTACTGGGGGTGTTCCCACCTAACCTAAGAGCCACCCTTGGGCTTTGCACGCCACACAGGACTTTCCTTACCACCCTGAGCTACAAGGTCTTCCTTCACCATCCTGGACTTCATCGACCAACAGACTTCTTCCCTCACTGCACGGGGCTTCCCTTATTACCATGAACTTCTTTCACCACACTGGCTTTTTCCCTCACCACCTTGGGCTTCCCTCAAACCATCACTTTGAAAAGACTAGGACTCTCATCACTGAGAAAACAAAAAGAAGATCAGTGCCGTCTGAATCCACAGAATAGTGATATTTTTTCTATTTCATCTGTCTCTCTGTCACTCTCTTTCTCCCCCTTCTTTCTTTTTTTCCTATTTCTTTTTATCTCTCTGTACCTCACATTTACTATTAAATAAAAATCCATACTATTGACTCTGGCATATGATCTCCCTTGCACCTTAATTCAGGCAGAGGNACATACTATTATCCCAGTAATACAGTATACAGCTGACTTAACAGGCAGCTGCAATGTCTTAGAAGGTGTCAAAGACTCCTGAAAGGTCTCATGATCCAGTAATTACATCATCCGTTGTGAAACTCTTGTGCGAGGGAGGTACTGGGGGTGTTCCCACCTAACCTAAGAGCCACCCTTGGGCTTTGCACGCCACACAGGACTTTCCTTACCACCCTGAGCTACAAGGTCTTCCTTCACCATCCTGGACTTCATCGACCAACAGACTTCTTCCCTCACTGCACGGGGCTTCCCTTATTACCATGAACTTCTTTCACCACACTGGCTTTTTCCCTCACCACCTTGGGCTTCCCTCAAACCATCACTTTGAAAAGACTAGGACTCTCATCACTGAGAAGACAAAAAGAAGATCAGTGCCATCTGAATCCACAGAATAGTGATATTTTTTCTATTTCATCTGTCTCTCTGTCACTCTCTTTCTCCCCCTTCTTTCTTTTTTTCCTATTTCTTTTTATCTCTCTGTACCTCACATTTACTATTAAATAAAAATCCATACTATTGACTCTGGCATATGATCTCCCTTGCACCTTAATTCAGGCAGAGGCATCTCTCTAATAATTTAAAGAACCTGATCATAACAGCATTTGACTAGTTGTTATAAGAGTTCTTCAAGTAAGAATTTTTCACGGGACTGGAGATTGTCCCAGGGAGTCCTTGCTGTGTTCAGAGCAATTAATAGACATCATTTGTATGTTTCAGTGAGTCGGGTAGAAAATTTGACCATCTCAGAGACAAGTCCAAGCAATTTCTGCAGTATAACAAAGAGCAAACTTAGACAGGACACCTGTAACTACTCAGTAAAAACTTTGCTGGAGATGCAGATATGGCCATGTTGGACAGTGCTCTGTACACAGTATGTTAGGAGGTGTTTTGTATATTGCTTAAGTTGCTCAACAGTGATAGATCATACTTGCTGTGGAGTAGTCACAGTAGACCACAGGACAGATGGGCATCAAGAAATGGTAGGATATTGGTTTTGGACTGTCACCCACTCTGTCTGAAGAAATAATTGCTAAGATATTTGCAACAGAGATTCATTATATGGACTAACAAGAGATTTTGTTCCTCACATAGGTGTTATCTGGTGCAAAGATACCTGTATGTTCTTAATGAATGGTTTATTAGTGTCTGTACAACAAAACCACTCCTGCACCCTATTCTTTAATTTTCTGCATTCCTTTGTGGCAATTCAAATTCAAACCTAGGAATACACATTTGCAGTGCTGTTATTTAACTAGAACTTTCTGATATTCAGAGATTACTTTTATCTTTAGGGAAAAGAGATGGAAGTCAAAGAAAAAGACACTACATGACAAGTTTGGAACCATGGACTGGAATTCTTTGCTGAATGACAAGGCAAAGATGACATGATCAACAAGAGAATTTTCATGATCCTAATGAAGAGCCAAAAAACTGGTTTGCCAACCCATACACTGACTTCAGCAGAATATCAAAAGGCTTGCAAATCATTTTAGCATCTGGATTTGAAAATTTAATCAGGGAATTACAAATGTTGGTAAATGCTCTCTATATATGTGATTGAAGTCACTAAGAAACAGTTGTTTTCACTGTGCTTGAACCTGAGTTGGAGACTATTGCACCTTCCGATCTGAGGGGTCAGATATGTTGTTTGTAACCTGGATCATCTCAGAAAATGCAGAATATCATCTTTTCACATTAATGGGAGCAGTTGTACTCATAGATATCGTTTACAAGGCAGTTCGTGTGTTCAGAGACTATAGTAGGCGCTTGCATCACAACACACGCTTGACTATGTCCATTAACTGTGACTATAAAGTAGAAAACAAGGACAATAAGAATGAGGGTTGATTAGATGTATATATTACAATAAGCCAAAGTCAGGACACAATCACCTTAGCTCTCAAAATTTTGTTGCAGCTTTAGGAAGGGACAGTTTCTCTCCTCCCTTGCAAACCAATTTTTGTTTTTCTGTAATCTGAAGTAAAAGTCCTGGTTGTGGATGGAGCTGAGATACTGCTGATTCTTTTGACATTCCCTTCAAATAGAGGATTTTTATAGAAGCCAAATCAATTGAAGCCCAAGTGAATCAGCTGTAAAAATTGCTTCATATTTTGTAATCTTTCAAATGAATGCACTGACAAATATCTTGGTTTAAAAGAAAGGAGTCAGAAATGATCTTGCATTTGTTTAGAATTGTACACAATGTGTTAGCAAAAACAATCAATACCTAATTACTAGCCTATCTCTGAGACCACAGTCCTCTCTATTCTAGTGTTTTCCATAGAGATAAACTACTAGCTGCATGACCTGACAAATTTATTTTGACAGCTCTGCTTCAAACATGACAGTGAATGTCATACTCTAAAAATAGCCTCCATCATCAGAAAAACCCCACAATTCTATAGGCTTTATTATGTCACCTGCAAAGTTTTTGCAGTGAACTCTGGCTTGTTTTGTTCCTCTTTTATCTTTCAACAGTGATTCCAAAGCAGCATTTACACTAAAATGTTTTTAGTACTACTGCCAAGCTGCACATAAGCAGTCAATGGTTTCCAAGGCTTTTGCAGAATTGAGGTCTACCTGAGAAAGTAGTGATGGGATGCAGATTAGTTCCATCTAGCTTTTGTAAATAAGTGTAGACTCACAAGTCAGTAATATTGTTGAATTTTCTGTCCCTCATATGTCCAGGGACAGCATCTCTAAAGCCAGGACTGGATTTTAGTTTCCATTTTAGGAGTCAAAGCACAGTAGTAGGACCAGCAAGTAACTTAACTGTAACTAGCTTAAGCATATCAACAAAATGCAGACAGAGGTTAATCTGTGACAAAGAATCCAGGTGTAAGTATAAATTAACTTGTGCATACACAGTTGTCATACAGGTGGATAAACAAACAGCAATCAGGCTATTACAGTTTTCAGTCCAGCTCACCTCTGTTTTCCAAGAAGAAACCTGAACAAAAGAAACAATTTTAATGAGATACCTAGGCTGACAGTAAAACCCTCCCAAAGTTTATAGTTGCTTTACTCCAAACATTATTTTGTTACTACATTCACATGAAAAGCAAAATAATATGAAGCATCATAACCGGACTTCCCAAGATCAATTGTTTTTACTGTATTCAGAAGGTCAAAAGGCTGCATGTAGCAGAACTCACCCAGCGAAATCTGTCATAACAACTCTTCCAAACTCTCTGGTCACCCAAGGGAAATAAAAATTTCAGATGTCCTTAGCTGAATCCATGAATAGCAATGTTTCACCTCTGCATGTAAAACTATACATGTAGCTATCTGATAAATTGCATGGCCAAATGAATCTTTCAACCCTTCTACTTTTCTGACTTTAGTCATCATAGTCTGTGAGATCTCTACCCTGAAGATAAAAATTACATTAAGTTTTTGGAGTCACAGTACTTATAAAAGAAGAGAAGTCATGTCTAAATGTTTAAGCAACTAAACTCACATCCAGTTTTAAATACTATTAGTATTTTATTAAAAAAAAATTATTACCTAAGTTAATCACTGCAGTTGTCTCTATGTGTTCTAAGCCAGTAGCTAGAAGCATTGACTGAATTGCTAAACATGCAACTCTAAGAGCCCTGAATGACTAGATGTCATGGGAGAAACTGTAAGAATATGTATGTGGTAAAGGATTTGAAGATGCCTAGAAAGCATGTACATATTTATTTGCCAGTATGTTGGGTACAAGACAAAAACAAGAGAGAGGAAAGGACATTAACTAAACACCCAAATGTATGAGACATAAATGAGAGGTAAAAAGCAACATCATGGATCAGAAGTCCTAATAATAATAATAATATCGCTAATTACACCACCAATAAAATAATAAAGAAATAATAGGCAAATAATAAGAAATGAGAAACAGTGTCCTGGCATGTATCTTGGATGTAATTAGGATCTGATCTTGAGTTCAAGCACGTGAGAGACTGAAAAAAGTTATGCAATGGCTCAAAACAACTCTATGTGTGGGAGGGGACAGATCAGGTTCTGCCAAGGTGAAATGGTGCTCTGCCTCCCCATAATTCCACCTCCTTGGGACCCTCTAGAGCAGCTGTCAGTCATTGGCACATCTGAAATTTCACACCACACCCACCAGAGTCCCTAATCCAGCCTCAGAATGGCTAGCACACTGGAAGCCCCAGCTGGGGGGCTGGCTACAGGGGTCCAGGCACCTGAGGATATGAACGTGACTGTGGATCAAGAGAGGAAGGGTATGCATTTGCCCGCTAGTGAACTTCAGCCTGTATTAGGTTGAAAGGACAAATTTATTTGTGATGTGCTACTCAAGTTTTTGTGAATACTGTTGGTGTTTATGTGGGTACCAGTAAAGATAATGTTCTCTACTTCTGTTGATTTTTTTTAGCCTATTTTGTATATTGTGTGTGTGCATGTGTGTTTGTATCTACTGCTGTAAAATATATGCTCAGCCTTGTTACTGATCTACAAAAAGGGACATCAGCAAACACTGGAGAGGATAAATATCCTGGATATTGAAGTCTGCTGGATTCAGGTTCCCTCAAGAGATACACATAAGAAATATATGATGAAAATAAGAATGTGATTTTATCCATAATACACTTATTGCTCTCCAAATGTTGACCATGAAATGGACATTGGTCCTTGTTAATTTGATGTCCTTCAACAGCCTCCTGTAAGAGCCTCTGGACAAGAAGGGAGTCTGTATTGTCCTCAAAGTCACTACTTTCTCTGGGTAATAATTTCTTTTCCATTTTCACAAGTTTTCCCTACATATATTTTCTACAAAAACTAACATAAGGGAACTCCTGGGCACCTTAGTCTGGGTGTTCTTACTGGAAAGGCTGAATTCATCTATTCAGCTATGATATTGTGTAACAGCCGTAAGTATATGCATTCAATGTTCTTGCTTCCCTCTCTTCCACACATCTGCACCAAAGAAAGACGAAAAAAAAAAAGCTTTGAACATGTTTTAGTGAAAGACGGTCTGTTCTTAAAGTGACTTTTCTCCTCCAGAGAATAAATCAAAAGATTGTAAGCTAGTGATTTATTTTGTCAAGAATTGCAGCTCATATTTACATAGATCATGGGAGAGATCCAATTGTTAAAGCCCTTCAGTATTATTCCACACTTTGATCTTTTCTCCCTTATTTACACACACTTATTAACAATTATCGTGCAATTTGTTTTGTACAAAACCCCCACTGTCTTGTAGGCTCCTTCACTTTTTTCTAGTCCTCCTGAAAGGCTGTATCATTTAAAGCACGAAGCTCTCTGACACTCCAATGGAGTGTCTTAGGGATACTAAGTATCTTGCAAGATACATTTATAAATGGGCAATCTTATCTACACAGAAGAAAAAATGAGATTTAAGTGTTCTGTTTTTAATCTCTAATATACATTTTCCCAACTGCACTTTAGCCTGATACACAAATTATTTTGTACTGTTTACTTGATTTATTCATTTTTAACAGCAATTATGAAAACTCTCTCTTTGCATCTTATCATCTTCCACTCTTGTATTTTCTTCAGTTCAGCTGGCAGATCAAATTAGAGGGTTTTCCTCTTACAGAGACCTACAGTATTTACCTCTATTTTAAGACAATATTCTATCAACACTGTTATGAAATCTTTTTATCTTTTGTTTGCTGGAAACAGAATGCTTCAGACTAGCTTGCCAAGTAATTGAATGGAAATCTCCTATCATTCACCTCTTAAATGTGAAGTTTCTGCTATCGTTCATTTTCTGTTGAATCTCTTTTATTTGTCATCAGGTCTTTACATCATCAATTTTAGAATGATTTTTCCTGCAGAAGTCAGATGAACAAAACAAATAATTTTGCTTATGCTTAAATTATTTTTTCTGCTAACTCTAAGTCTTAAAACTGAGATGTATATAAGTCTAAATGATTAGTGATTTTTAAGGGGCAAAACTATTGCTACGCATCTTCACAGTAGTTATGAATTCTGACTGTCCCCAGTCAAAAACAAATGTGGAATAATCCTTTATCCAATTTGGGTCAAATGTCCAAGTACTTTCCCTCCCAACTTCATCACCCCCAGCCTACTCAATGTGGAGGGAAAAATGGGAAAAAAGAGAAAGCCTTGATGCAGTGCAAGAATTGTTGAACAATAATCAAAATGCTGGTGTGTTACCAACACTGTTAGGGTGATTAATCTGAAACATATGATCATACAGGCCACAATGAAGAAAGTTAACCTCATGTCAGCCAGACCCAGTAAAATAGTCTGCTTACAACAACATAATGGTAAGACGATCTATATGAGCTGTATGACAAATAACTGTTTGTGAGAGGCAAACTGGTGGACATCCCATTTCTTCTGCCCTTCAGAAGAGCTCAGAATGACCTCTGGAGTACATGAGAAGGAAATATATTTGAAAAATATTTTAACTGCTAAAAGAACTCATGCTTTTGAAAAAGTTTCCAAAGGTAACCTAACACAAGTTGCTATTTTCTGACAATTGGAGTTTGACTTTCCTCTAGACAATATTACATAGATGCCTCAATACACATGTGCTTTTGGTCACCTACTCTGAGACAGTAGGATCAGCTGTGGTAGAAGTGAGGCTACGAGCCTCACTTGTAGTATCTCGCTGGAATAATACAAGTTTTGTATGCCCAAAATTTGCAGTGAGCATATGAAAGGCCCCAAACTGGTCACCAATTTAAAATTGATTTACTGTGTCTTTTAAGTGAACAATTAAAAAAAAAATCAAAAGCCAAATTTATAATTTGATAACTACTGGGTTTTAATAGAAGTCTAAAATCAAGAGAAAAGAAAGGGTGACCCTGTTTTGGCATGTAGATCTTGTTGTCCCGATTATCTTTCAGACTATTATTTCAAGGACTTTTTGGTGCATCAGTCTCTATAAAGTTCTGTGACCAGAGGAAAGGTAGCTCCTTCTATGAGTCTGTCTGTGATGTGTAGCTCTGTGTATCTGTGTCCTGCTGGTCTTAGTAGCCTTCTGTTGTCTAGTGCACCATGTCGTGTGTAGACCTCTCACTTCTTTGGAACATTTTTCCATCTTATCCTGAACTATGCCACTTAGTCACTTACACAGAGCTTTCCTCCCTGAGCAGGAGCAATTTCCTCCTCATAGAAAGGGTTTCATAATTTGCTTAGATAACTGTGGTACTGCATAAATTGTAGGTATAAATCTGATCAGTAAATCTAGCCCTGTATTGAACCTTCATAATCCTGCATCACAGACAGAAGAACATATATTATTGCTGCTCCTAGCCGAGTTCATATGGAAGCACACAAGGTGTGCTTACTTAATTTGATTTCCTGGGAGGGCTATAACCTCCAGCAGAGAAGTGGCATTGAATATGAAGAAAGTAATTTTTTTAAACTCATCAGTTAGATTTAGAAGAGGAAGACTCGGCTGTCTTGGATAACGATAGTGTCTAGCATCTTGTACAAAAGACCTTGAGACTTCTCAGCATCTTCACAAGAAATGACTTAATAAATGGCTGAACTTCAGTTGCATGCATAGACTGCTTTAAGAAGGGAGTAAAATGTTAAGCTCCTACGTTCCCATATCTTTTCCATACTGCTTAAATGTGCCCTTTCATCCTTTTTCTTTTGCTACTGTGATAGAAACTCTGTTATAGGAAGGTCAACAAACAGTTTCATTTATAACTGTGGGTGCAGTTCAGGTCTAGGGATGATCTGAGGAGGGCATTGTAGGAACAGTAGCACCTCTGCCCTCAGATGGAGCCTGCCATTGCTAAAACTTCATGCTAGCTGATTCATGGAGCAGTATTAAAGGTTATGGCAGTCAGTAAATAACCTGTCAAATTCCTACTGCTTCCCTTACTGAATTCAAAGGATTCATCAATCTCTGTATACATTTGTGCTGCACATCTGGATTGCTTATTGATGGTCTGGATCATGTTCATCAGTTTCTAGCTCATTTAATACCTCTATAATCACCTCAAGCCTGTGTAAACCCTTTCAGAACCACTGAGGTGTAAAATATCTTCCCTTTTGATGTTCAAGGTCCCACTCTCTGCATTCTGACTATGCATTTAACAGCAGTATAGTCTAGTATAAGCCCACCTTCCTTTCCTTTCTAGAAGCATTTTTATTAAAGAGCAGTGGGTATCCCTACCTTAAAAGACACACACAGGCGTACAAAGGAAAAGGATTTTACTTTGTCCCCCACACAGTTATTAGACTTTTTAAATGTTATTTTTATGGAAAAAATACAATTTTTTAACACAATAGGCGGTTTAAACATTGGTTTTAAGAATAGGGATCATTTTATTATTCTTTGCTTGTTCAATTTTTCTATGAATTGCTAACAAACAAAGAGACAGCAGCAGTGATGATTGATTTTTTTAGGCCTGCTCACAGAATATTTCCTTCAAAAGCTCAACATCCAGGAGAATTTAAACAATTTTTCTGTGACAATTTAATGTAATGCCATATGGGTTATAAAAACAAAACCACATTATTTTCTCTTTTTTGTTGTAAAAGGAAAAGTAATACCACACTGAGAGATGCCATAAACAGACAAGAGAAAAATATGTGAGTGTATTTCCTGGAGAGCACCCTTACAAGAACAGCATTCATGCCATCAGCTGTTCCTCTCTGGCTTCCCCAAGATATAGTCAACCTCCAGCAGAGACTCCTATAAATCTGGAAAGGCAGAAGAGCCAGACATTCCAGGAAGTCCATTAAGAACTTCACTGTGATCAATCTGTTTTGTGTGGAATGTGGCTGGATTCTCACTGATACAAACCCCCTAAGATCTCTATCTAAGTAAACTGATAATGCTTACTTAATGTGTTTCTCTTGTCTATTCTCACTGCAGGAGATTTACCTTCTTATAAGGAAACTGCTGAAAAGTGAAAGTGAAGACTTGGTACTCTTCCTTTGAGTGTTGCTTCCTAGTTAACAAGAAAAAAAGTAATTGCAACTACTTCCACATTAGATACTTATTTTCTCTTTCATTCTGATTTAAAAGGAAATCCCAGAGCTTTGTGATCTAGACATAGATATTTATTACAAATTAACTTGTAAAATAAGGATATGGCTACTCAATATCCTGCTGAAGCCAGATTTTGAATGCAGCAGCTATGTCTTCGTTATTAAATCTGATCTTGGAATAAAAATCTATAAAAAAACTACCTTCTGCTTTTGCAGAGATTTTTGTGGCTAATTCAAAATCTTACTGAAATATGAAGACTTCATGAAGCTGTGAATCATACATATTTATCCACAGAAATTACATCAGAACTACGTTTTTGGCTTGTGTTTAATTTGAAGAATACATTTTCAGAACTGAATCTTGATATTAGCATACAGATGGAATTGAACAGTATGTAAATACTGACTGACAAAGCGGATAGATTGCTGGTTGTTTTATTTTAGATTAGTTCTAAATTTTCTCATGGAGAATATAAAAATGTAAAAGAGTATTTCAATTTTCCATTTTGTTTAAACTGAGAAGTAAGAAATAATTTGAGCAAAACTAATAAAAGACTGATGTTAGAATATGATTGACATGTGGCTAAAATGTGTTTCAGTTGTAAAGACAGTCCAGACCTAATAAAACAACATTTACTGACTTGTTACCTTCAGGCCTCCCTTGTTCACATGTAATTGATTTTAACACAGTATCCAAAAAAGAGAAGAATTTGGTGCTATGTCTGTATGGATTTTTCCTGTGTTCTGCTGTTTTTGTTAGGAAACACTTGAAATGAAATGACAGTATACCCTGGAGTGAATATAACTAATTTTTTATATCTTTGCTATTTTATTAAGGAAAAAAAAATACCTTAAGAGAGAGGATTCACATGTTCCTTGTTATCAGGGTAAAGTATACTAATTATTTTCTTTGTTTATATGCATAAACAGCTCTTGTTCTCTGAGTCAGAACATGTGGAGTCAAATCCCAGAAAAGTAAATATTTATATTTGTAATTTTCTTTTCGACTTAGAGGATAGGATTTGTCTGGTAACAACTCCAGCCTCCTTATATCATCAATAAAGAGAAGCAGGCACTTCAGGCAGCATTCTTCTTATTCTAAGCTAAACACCACACAGCTGCTTGCTCAGTCTCCTCTGGTGGGATGGGAGGATCAGAAGAGTAAAAGTCAAAAAACTGATGGGTTGAGATCCACATAGGTAAAGCAAAAGTGGTACACATGAGCAAAGCAAAGCAAGGAACTCATTCACCACTTGCCATGGGCGGGCAGGTGTTCACCCATCTCCAGGAAAGCAGGGCTCTATCATGCATAACTCCCATGACTTGGGAAGGCAAGTGTCATTGCTTTGAATATCCCTCTTTCCTCTTTCTTCTTAGGGCTTTATATGCTGAGCATGACACCATGTGATCTGGGATATCCCTTCGGTCAGTTGGGGTCAGCTGTCCTGGCTCTGTCCTCTCCCAACTCCTGTGCACTCCCAGCTTCCTTATTGGCAGGGTGGGGTGGGGTGAGAGGCAGAAAAGTCCTTGATGGTCTGCAAGCACTGCTCAGGAATAATGAAAACATCCCTGTGTTATTAACACTGTTTCCAGCACAAATGCAAAACATAGTCCCATACTAGCTCAGTGTCTGAGGAAAGCTTAAACCCATTTTTAGAAAGCAGCTCTGAGACAAGATGAGCTTAATTGCTGCTCAGAAAGAACTGAAATGCACATTTGCACCATGATGAATATCTTTTTGTCGTAAGCTCAGGATTTCAAGGCTTGCCCATGTGAAATTGGCACCACAGTTCAAAAGAGATTGCTGTTGCTATTGACCTCAAATAACCATGATTAGCAATAACAAAGCTTCATTCATATGTTTGGCAGCTGTTGGGAAATGATGCCTATGTGCATTAGTGATATTCTGCTTTTCTAGAGGCTCCTTGTCTAAGCTCTGCATTCAGATCTGTCTGCCCAGGGCTTTCTCCAGCTGGGTCTTGAAAATGCCAAGGGAGGAAGGTGAACATGACCTCTTTGGGCAGCAGCTCCATTTCTAAGACTCCCCTTATGATGAAAAACTTTCTATTTATATCCAGTCTGGCCTTCTCTCGCTTTATCTCTCAACTATTATCTATTGTTCTTCTATCATGCAACATTTTGATGTATCTGGATCTGTCTTCTCAGTAACCTACTCGCAGGTACTTAGGGACTGCTGTCCACCTCGGATATCTCTTTTCCAGGTTACATAAGCCTCATTTTCTGAGACTTTCCTTACAGGCAACATGCTTCTCCACCCATCACTGTGATGAACTCAGATCACACATTTTCCTTGTTTTGAGGATCCAAAACTAGATGCAATATTCTACACATCATCTTAAAAGTGATGAGTAAAGGAGAAAAAAAAATTATTATAACCAGCTGGCTGTGTTCCCATTCATACAGCTCAGAAGGCTTTTGGCCTTCCCCACTGTCAGGTTGCACTGCTAGTCAACTGGCTGTTCACCAGAGCTCCCAGCTCCTTTCTGAAGAACTTCTTCCCAGATACTCAACCTGCAGCCTATGGCTGTAAGGGATTCCTGCTTTCTAGATGAAAGACTTTTCATTTGTACTTGCTGGATTTCATAAGGTTTGTGCCAAACCACTTCCGCTGCTGTCCAGGGCACTTCTGCTTGTTTCTGAATGACAGCCATGATACCCTGAGTGTGCCTAGTCTACTTTCTAAAGCAGCATCATTTCCAAACTTTACATGTATGCATATTCATAAGGTGATTTTGGATTTCTGTTCAAATTGATTTCATATTTCTACACTACTGTACTCATTTTGCTGCCTACAAGTCCTGTGCTAGCACTGTAACTACTGGCATTGCAGCTACTTTTGGAAGGCACTGAAATTCCTTATCTGCCTGGAGTCAGTCAGCTGGGAAAAACAGAGTCTGAGAGGAACTAAGATCTTCCTCCACAGTCTATTGTTGTGAGTAGGTAATATGTCATAGCCTGCCTGCCTGCCTTCCTGCCTTCCTGCTTTCCTGCCTTCTTGCCTGCCTGCCTTCCTACCTGCCTTCCTGCCTTCCTTCTGGCCTTCCTTCTGGCCTTCCTTCCTTCTTGCCTTCCTGCCTGCCTGCCTGCCTTCCCGCCTGCCTTCCTGCTTTCCTGCCTGCCTTCCTGCTTTCCTTTTGGCCTTCCTTCCTTCTTGCCTTCCTGCCTGCCTGCATGCCTTCCTGCCTCCCTCCCTCCACTTTTTTTACCTCTTTGTAGTTGTTGCTGCTGTATTTAGGGGCAGTGTAACCTCTTTCTCCCTTCCAACTTCCTGCCACCAGAGAGGCTGCTACATATTGTTAAGTCACAGAAACACCAAACACTTCAGACATGATTAATGGCAATAGCTACTTTGGTTGATGGATTTTGATCCTCCAGTAGAAATCTGGCATCAATCATGTGCCTGAATTCCTCTCTGCTTCTAGAAGATTTAGTATCCCATGTCCTATGCTCTACAACTTCCATTTGGAGCTGAACAATTTTGCTGTCACTTTAGAAGTGTAGCAATAATTTCCACTCTGCTTTAGAATTCAAGGTGTTTGGCAAGTCACTGTTTTTAGGACACACTACAAAGGGGTCCATTAGAACTATTAGAATAGGGAAGACACTCCATTACTCCATCACTTATGCTTTGGCCAGTCATATATACTCTTCCTCCTCCCTGCTCATTAGAGATAAAACAAAATTTTTGTCTAATTTCATATATATATGTGTGTGTGTGTGTGTTTTGTTTAGCATTTGCTTCCAATTTTTGGATAAAGTCTTGTGTGATGATGTAAAAGCTGCAAAAGTTGTACTAAATCACTTAAATACTTGAAATCTTAGGCATAGAGAGATCCAAATGTTTTACCATTGTTAATATTAATATGAATTCTGAAGATGCTAAGTAGACTTCCATTTAATATTAGTATTATACTAATAGAGTTAATTAACCAGTCAATTAAATGTTGCAATAAACTTTAAGCAAGTTAATATAAAGAACTGAAACCAAGTTAAAAAAATAGGAAAGAAAACAGAAGTTGAAAAAATCCCCCACCAGACTCCAAATAAGTATCTTGTGCACTTAGTATTAACGAAATTAATTGTTCACATATCTTTGTGAAATGATGATGCAGATATAGGGAATTAAGGATTAAGTGGTTTTCACCAGGATCAATGACCATCTATGGGAAGCAATGTCAGGAATTATGAAACTGAGTTCAACAGTTTACAGAACCACTTCGCTGTCTGTAATTCTCAGAATACACAAATAATAAGCTGCATCCTGACAATATTACAGTTCATCCAAATCAACTTTAATATTGTGACTATTGCAAAATATGTATTAATATTCCCTTTCTGTCAAGAGAAATGTCTTACACTTCGGATCTTGAACCAACCTAGGATTATCGAGATAGCTAATGTACTCTAATAAATTAGTGGAAGTCTAAATCAATATTTCAGAAATAACCATTAATATATCACAAATTATTTAGGATTATAAAACCTCAAGAAATTAAGGAAATTCTCTAATTATATGTTTTATTTACATCCCACCTCTGCCCAAATATATGCACATAATACCTGATTTCCCAAACGTACTCATCTACATCTCCTAGCATGTGTAACTAAGCAGCTCTCTAACTTTCACTGTGAACTGTGAATCTGCGAATCACTGCACTTGAGTTTTCTGTAGTTTCCTATCATAAAAAATATCATTCTATCTGGTTAGTAATCGGGTTCTTGGCATAAGGCAGTGCTCAGATGGGGAACCAGATTTCTTTAAGTGGAATGTTCTTCACTGTTAACATGGAAATGAAAGTCTCTGTTGCAATGATCATTGGACTGGAAACTTCAACTGGATTGTTAGATTCCCAGAACCACTGTATTGCTGAATTCTTGTATCCTGTGATCCTACCTGACCTCTCCAGCTCATGCAGGATCCTTTTCTAAAATTCATAGAAAACATCTCCTAACCATCTTAGCTACATATTGTCTCAACTGATTATTTTTGTATCTGCAGAAAGAGTTTACAAGTGTCTTGTTTATGAAATATTTGATCAACTATGCAGCAGAAACAGGTTGAAGAGTGTCTGGAAAGAATGGCCACATTCTACATCCATGATTAGCCTACGCTCTGAAGAAGCCTGGTGGAAGCCTCCAGGACAGTCCAAAGTTCACACTTGAGAGCTACAGCACTGATTAATCAAATAATATGCTGTAAAGCATAGGAGTTCTCTCCATCATCCACGTTCATTCCAGTCCTTTGTCTCAAACTTATACATTGTCTTATTGTCTCTAATAGCACTGTAACTGTAGAGGAGACCTTTTTCACACTGATTACTCATAAATTAAGTTTGATAGCAGTGTCACAGCACTAATTTTCTTGCAGCATGTAAACCGATCTTTCAGCCCAGAGTTAGTGGCTTCGGTTGGGTATTGTACTTTCAGGGAATAATTTGAAAGTAATAATAATGATTAAAAAATAATAATGATGATTATAGTAATAATGATTAAAAATAATACTACCTACCCTCCAACATAGCCACTAAAGTCTTTCTCTTTGGTTAGAATGTTATTAATATAATGTTTTCATATAAGGTTTTCAGAATATACAATCTTCTGGCTTACAGCAGATATAATTGAATTATGCGAAAACTTATCGAAGCTCATGTATTTAAGGTTGTTCTATGTTCATTTGATCTAGTCTTAGCAGTTCCTCAGATGGATTTTCTCCAGACAGAAAATCAGTCCTGTAAAGAAGCTCTTGAGTGACAATACGCAATAACTTAGTTCTGTGATTATAATTTCTATTTCAGAAACTACTGCAGGCATGTAATGACTTCTAAATAGTCCAAAAAGAAATTAAGAAAAGCAATATTATTGTCAGGGGCTAAAATTCATAGAGCAAGAGTCTGTACTTGCATGAGAATGGTTTCAGAACCTATAAATTGCAAAAGTTTGAAAAAATATCTTTACGTTGATGGGAATATTAACTCCAAAAAAATGGAAGACATGGGTTCTGCACTTACTTCAGAATATTGCACCTATAATTCTTATATCCTGGACAACAGCTGTGGCTGTTAACTACTTATGGAATAACCAGGAAAGCTGATTCTCTTCATTTTCTGTTCAAAATGTGCCATTCTGTAGCCAGGAATGAAAACATCAAGAAACCAGAAGATGTAGCGCAAATGATAAGACTGTCACACAGATTTTGGGATGAAGATACCTCAAGACTGTGAGGTTATTTTACATCAATAAGACACCGAATAAAAAATGGGAAAAGTTGATATAGCATAATATGAGTTGCATTAGAGCCTCTAAACAGCATCATGCATTTTAAAATGGTAAATAATTTCTAAAGCATTCCAAGCAATATAAATGAAAGAAATCAGAGCATTTTATGTTACATATTGAATTGGTTTTGATTAATAAATACGATATAATGTTTTAACATTCTGTAATTCTTCTAGACTTGCAAGAATCAGTTAGAAAACTTGAACTGCAGTTCATAAAAGGTGGCGGGGGTAGGAAGATGAGTTTTTGCACAACTCTTTGTAATTTATTTTTGACTGTTCATGCCCCCAGGACATCAAAACTCAAGTCCAACCAGTCTATCTGTGGTCTATCAGTGGTCTACCAGTCTATCAGTGAAGAGGACCCTTCACTGAACATAAGATTCACAGGATAAGGGGGAAATCCGATCACCCTTTTTAAGGGATTGCCACTTAACAGCGACACAGAACGTCAGTGGTTTTCTCCCCTGTGTTATTCCGCTATTGGCAAAACTGTCAGCACCTTTATAAAGGATTCACTCTAGCAGTTTACAAAATAACACTTTTATTAATATGAATTGTGACAAATGAGCAAACATTCGTGATAGTCAGTGATACAGTCTAGCTACAAAAACACATTTAAAACCATGCAATAGCAATATAAGGCAGAGCACAAGCATGGGCTGTAAAGCAGGAGCAGTCTTCTAAACTATTATGAAGCAAAACCAAACTATATTCTTTAAAGCAAATAATTAGTGCACATCACTTACTGCTCACCCACACAGGTGTGCCTATGGGGAGGAAAAGAAAGGTTCAGCCTGTCAACTGTACCAGTAGTGTCGATAGAAATCTCCCAATTTCTCCCTGTTTCCAAGCTCTTTTTATACCTTATTTTCCTTTAGGTTTAGGTGGTGTTTAAATGGCTTTAGTAATTTTTGATAGATTTAGGATAGTGTGACAGACATATATTTTTTCTTGATAGATGACATGGCACAGCTCAAAAGGGTCACCACATTCACTTCCTACAGAATGTTTGCAAAGGAAGGCTGTGACGTCTTCACCACTCCATCCTTTGGTGCATTTTGTTATGATAGATGCTTATCAGAACTTAGGGAACTTCATGAGACAANTTGTAATTTATTTTTGACTGTTCATGCCCCCAGGACATCAAAACTCAAGTCCAACCAGTCTATCTGTGGTCTATCAGTGGTCTACCAGTCTATCAGTGAAGAGGACCCTTCACTGAACATAAGATTCACAGGATAAGGGGGAAATCCGATCACCCTTTTTAAGGGATTGCCACTTAACAGCGACACAGAACGTCAGTGGTTTTCTCTCCTGTGTTATTCCGCTATTGGCAAAACTGTCAGCACCTTTATAAAGGATTCACTCTAGCAGTTTGCAAAATAACACTTTTATTAATATGAATTGTGACAAATGAGCAAACATTCGTGATAGTCAGTGATACAGTCTAGCTACAAAAACACATTTAAAACCATGCAATAGCAATATAAGGCAGAGCACAAGCATGGGCTGTAAAGCAGGAGCAGTCTTCTAAACTATTATGAAGCAAAACCAAACTATATTCTTTAAAGCAAATAATTAGTGCACATCACTTACTGCTCACCCACACAGGTGTGCCTATGGGGAGGAAAAGAAAGGTTCAGCCTGTCAACTGTACCAGTAGTGTCGATAGAAATCTCCCAATTTCTCCCTGTTTCCAAGCTCTTTTTATACCTTATTTTCCTTTAGGTTTAGGTGGTGTTTAAATGGCTTTAGTAATTTTTGATAGATTTAGGATAGTGTGACGGACATATATTTTTTCTTGATAGATGACATGGCACAGCTCAAAAGGGTCACCACATTCACTTCCTACAGAATGTTTGCAAAGGAAGGCTGTGACGTCTTCACCACTCCATCCTTTGGTGCATTTTGTTATGATAGATGCTTATCAGAACTTAGGGAACTTCATGAGACAATGTGACATTTATGTTACGTGACAAAACGACAGCTGGAGTCTCTTCTTTATCACCAGGAAGTGGCAGCTGGCCTTTCCTCTTCAAATCTCATTCTGTTTTTAACTTCTTACTTTATCTATTACCCCACATTCTGTTAGCTCTTTTTTATACATCTTTGCAAGAAAATTTCAGATGGTAACACATGAGAAATGAATAAAAAATTGCATTTCTGGGCTTGTGGTATGATCCTCCACAATTGGCAGATTGCTTTTTTATTACAGAAAGAAAACCCTGTATCTCTATCTCAGGGATTTATCTAGTGATTGTAAGTTTTCTGTGCCGCAAAAGTACCACCTGTAACGTAGTATCTCCAACTAAAACTGTATATTTCACAGAACACATTTTTGTAACATAGTCTTCACAAATATAAGTATNGCAATATAAGGCAGAGCACAAGCATGGGCTGTAAAGCAGGAGCAGTCTTCTAAACTATTATGAAGCAAAACCAAACTATATTCTTTAAAGCAAATAATTAGTGCACATCACTTACTGCTCACCCACACAGGTGTGCCTATGGGGAGGAAAAGAAAGGTTCAGCCTGTCAACTGTACCAGTAGTGTCGATAGAAATCTCCCAATTTCTCCCTGTTTCCAAGCTCTTTTTATACCTTATTTTCCTTTAGGTTTAGGTGGTGTTTAAATGGCTTTAGTAATTTTTGATAGATTTAGGATAGTGTGACGGACATATATTTTTTCTTGATAGATGACATGGCACAGCTCAAAAGGGTCACCACATTCACTTCCTACAGAATGTTTGCAAAGGAAGGCTGTGACGTCTTCACCACTCCATCCTTTGGTGCATTTTGTTATGATAGATGCTTATCAGAACTTAGGGAACTTCATGAGACAATGTGACATTTATGTTACGTGACAAAACGACAGCTGGAGTCTCTTCTTTATCACCAGGAAGTGGCAGCTGGCCTTTCCTCTTCAAATCTCATTCTGTTTTTAACTTCTTACTTTATCTATTACCCCACATTCTGTTAGCTCTTTTTTATACATCTTTGCAAGAAAATTTCAGATGGTAACACATGAGAAATGAATAAAAAATTGCATTTCTGGGCTTGTGGTATGATCCTCCACAATTGGCAGATTGCTTTTTTATTACAGAAAGAAAACCCTGTATCTCTATCTCAGGGATTTATCTAGTGATTGTAAGTTTTCTGTGCCGCAAAAGTACCACCTGTAACGTAGTATCTCCAACTAAAACTGTATATTTCACAGAACACATTTTTGTAACATAGTCTTCACAAATATAGGTATGTTATTTAAGAAAAAAAAAAATTTTCCCTATTGGTAACTCATTCAATTCAAGTCCAGTGAAATTCAGTAACTTATGCTGTAAAAGAATTTATATAACACAACAATTGTAGGTGAATTGAAGTCTGACTTGGAACAGTAATAATTTACTTTATTAGAGGCTACTTCATCCAAAAAGACTAAATCATTGTGGAAAGTGCTGCAACCATCTGTCCAGGATGCATACAACATAGTAATACATAGTAATACAACACAGATCTCCTGAAAGGGTCCAATGGAGGGCAGCGAGATGATTAGAGGACTGAAGTATCTCTCTTACAAGGAAAGGCTGAGAGAGGAGGGCCTATTCAGCCTTGAGAGGAGATGATTGAAAGGGGACCTTATCAATAAGTGTCTGAAGAGAGAGTGCCAAGATGGTGGAGCCAGGCTCTTCTCAGTGGTGCTGAGCAATAGGACAAGAGATAATGAGAAGAAAGTAATGCACAGGAAGTTCAACCTGAATATGAGGAAGAACATCTTTACTCCGTGGCTGACAAAGCCCTTGAGCAGATTGCCCAGGGAGGTTGTGGAGTCACAATCACAGAAGATGTTCAAGAAATGCCTGGACAATTCTGTGCCATGTGCCTAAGATAACCCTGCTTGAGCAGAGTTTGGACCAGACGACTCACTGTGGTCCCTTCCAACTTAACCCATTCTGTGACTACCTTCTTGTAGAATTACTCACATAGAAAAATACTGCTCCAATGCTATGAGTAGCCCTAAGGAGAGCAGTAAGATTGCCTAATACTGCACACATTTATGTGTATGAGATTAAGTTTCACTTTTCTATATTATTTTCTCATAAACTAATAATTAAGACTAGTATATACAATGTTTTCCTATTCTATCATTTGCCAAAAAAACAGAAAAAAATTGTCATTTTTCATCAGACCTAGATGACTGCTAAAATAAAAGTGATATATTTTATGGTAAATAAAATTGTGATAAAGTTTTTAAAAATATGATACACATTTTAACGCTCTTCTGAGTGATGTTCTCTTTATGAGCAGCAACATTGCACTGAGCAAGCAAATGACACAGACCTCATAATGTCTTTTTAAAAGTAATATACATGAATGAAAGGGAACAAATCTCATCACCCTTCAATGAATTTTTGCTGTTTTCCTAGTACATCCTCTCAGAAAAAAAGCTTTCTTTCATGTGGTAACTTTGAATACTTGATTATCAGAATTTTATTAACTCACACTTCAAGCAGCAGCACTATCCCTCCAAAATCACTGCATGAAAATTTGTTAAAGGACCTATATTTTATTAATAAAATCAGTGCCTAAACTATTTATTTTCTTCCTGACACTAAAGGGAAAATACAGATAAGAGGAATTAGAGTAGAAGGTGGGTAAGGAGCAAATGTAATAGCAGATATTGTATAAAAAACCAGACTCACAAACAACAGAATCAGAATAATCACCATTAGAGTGAAGTGCTTTGTCTGCACGAATCCCCAGCAGCCTATGCAATCTGTCTCACACTGTTCTACCAATGGGGCTCAGTTTTGGCTCAGTATTTCTGTGCAGTCCCTTGTCTGCACACCAGTGAGATTGATAAGGAGAGTGTTACTAAGTACTTGTTGGAATGGTAACAGTAGGGACACCCTCTTGGAGCTGAATTCATGCCTACAGCACATTTTCATCTTGAGCATGTGCTGGACCTGAACTAGTGACCCAAACCTGAAATACTCTGATAAAGAAGCTTTTGCACCAGAGTTAAAAATTCTTGTCAGCCAAGAAAAGTAAGAAACATGATGGGAAAAGAAAAACAAAAAAAATAAAGCATTCTATTATAAAAAAGTTTCTTAATATGTGATGCAACCATCCATAGCTCACATGCACAATAGATACTGGTCCACACAGGTGTGTAAGACAAACTGACTCCAGCAGCTGCAGCATTATTTTTTAAGAAGAGAGAAAAGTCTCACCTTTAAATAAATGTTAAATTTCAGTTCTACATAGAGAATTGTCATTATGATATTACCATATGACTGAATTGTCATTGGGAATGGTATTCTCACTGAAAGACTCCAAAACACTCACCATTCCCTCCCTCCCTCCTCCCCCTTGGTCTCTCCCCCTTCTCGTCCCCCCATGGTGGTCTGGAGAGGAGAAATGGAGGCACAAAAGGTAGAGATCATGGATTGAGATAAGAAACATATACTGGAAACAGCAATGAAATAGGAGAACAAACAGTAAGATAGAGTGTACAAGAGAGGCAAACAATTCACATGCAGAACACTGGCAATATGCAAACTACTGCCAGGCTACCCTGACCCAAAAGGGACCCTTTTTCCCATCCTTCGAAAATGACATGAGTTTGTGTAGAATAACATCCAGGTCCTAGCCATGCCCCCTGCTGTAACACCCCAGTTTCAAAGCCACTAGCTTAACTGTGAGTATTGCTTCTAAAAATATATTTAAGCCTTCAAAAGATTTCACTCAACCAAACTTTTGCAAAGCCTTTATTTCTTTGTTATCTTGAAGTCACATAAAGAGAAAATTATAACATGCTTTCTCAAGAGATTTCTTTTAATTTAGTGAGAAAATAAACATTTTGGCAAAAGTTTTGAAGGGTAACATACAGTCAAGGCATAAGCATTCTGCCAAAAACATCCAGCACAAAGACACAGTCCACAAAAGCACCTTGACCATGTGGCTGCAGGCCTAGCCCTTCCCCAACTCCTACATATACACACAAGTATGTTTGTTGTGACCCAAATAATTACATAATTCAGTGACATTCAAATCTGGAATCTCACACCTCGCTACTGTAAACACTCTCAGAATGCAATCCAGAAGAACCCAGACTTACATGCAGCCAGGCAAGCCTTCTGATGATTTTTTTCATGAATATCAAGACATTTTATTCAATTTCAATATGATTTATAATTTTTTATTCTCTTATTATTAAAAAAAATCATCTTTCTTGATCATCTTGTACACAATCCAGGATATTATCATTGTAAAATCTAGATATCATCTGATGGCCAGGTTTAATCACCTGCTGTGTTTTCTGTCATTCAATATAATTTAAAAAAATTTCTTCAGCTGTTTTTTATTATGGTTTTACTCCTCAGTCTTCTTTTACAATCATGACTAGTGTCTAGCTATTTCTACATTATACTCTATTTTGTCCACTTTTGTTTTTAGAAATCAAATAAAAATTATATAATAGAATATTCAACTCAAAGGGACTTCAAGGTCACAGATCTGTTCTTCTCATCACAGTTAATCCTTTGGCATATTGCACTTTATAAATTAATTTATTTGTCTCTTAATTGTACTGAGGCTTTTTTCCATTCATTCATTGGGTTTCTTTTTTTTTGTTTAGGAGACTGTGTTTCTTTCATTGTTTGTTTTTGTTTCAACTACTCTTGTTAAACATTTTCTCCAAGATTCATTCCTCAACTTACACATATACTTTATCTGTCAAGGCTACATTGATTACTCACAGCTATTCTATACCCATCTGTTCTTGTGCCAACATTCTCTGTTAGCTAGATAACTCTTTTATGTCCCTTAGGTTTATCACTGACTTATTTATAAGCAACAATTATATTCCCTCTCACCTCTAGTTTTTCCAGTCTAAAAAAGTTATGTTCATTTTGTAGGCTTTTTCTTCGAAGGGTTCCAGTAGTCCTCCTCCTTCTTAAAATAATTGAGTAAGGTGAAGATATAATGATTTTCTCATGTTTATTACATAGTTTGAAGGATGCGCAAGCAAGGATGTGCAAGGTAGAATATTTTTGTTATTGGGAGACAAGCTTTGAGACTGGATTGTTCAATTATATTTATTTGCTGATTGACCAAGTAATACAATAAAAGTAGTTGTGGAACATAGGAGGTGGTCAGTTGCTGTTATAACATGGTAAATCATGACAACACTATGCTCCTAACTGTTATAGTGCTAATTTTCTACAATGAACAATCACTATATAATAAACTTTTAATAGTTACCAGGCTCATAAGTATTTTGTGAATTTAATGACTGTGTATGATTATTTCATGCAATGGAATTAAATATAATCCTTCTAGAAAATCACAGTAGTTGTGTAGTAGCTCTGACAACTAAAAAACTACTGTGCAATTTGAATTATTTCTCAGACCATACTTCTATGCTGACAGGTAACTATTATGACCAAGAAAATGATCTATTACATTACGTTTTCCTGAGAGCCTTTGTATATATTTCTTTTACCAAGGGCAGTTGCAATTTAATAGTGCATTAAAAGCCCATGTGGTGTGCCATTTGTCATGTAGTATTTTCATATAATCTAAGTTCTAATTTACTGTTGAATGTTAATTAATCTAACAACCACCTCATTAACTTTTCGGAAAGACTTACTCTAACTTAAGGTTAATTATTTAGCACTTTTGGCATCATTGCTACACTACCTACATATGTGCTTATTTTTCTCTATTTATAATATCTACTTCTACGTGAAAATTAATTAATGAGTAATGAAAGTTTTGTATATCAGAAGGTGATATTAAGTATATGGGGTTTTTTTATAATAAGAAGAGAAAGAAGAGACAGAACTATGGCAAAGACGATTTATTTATCTCTACATAAATAGCCTCAATATAATTTACCTATTCCCTTCTGTCTTCTTTCTCAGGCAAAGGACAGCACAGACACTGTTACAGGGCAGTCA
>WEIV01006929.1:0-55921 GCA_013390005.1 Calyptomena viridis
CAGTCATTTCTTTTCCTGGAAGACCTAGAGCACAGGATGATTTTTGCCAGTAAATCTCAGAAGCAGCTAATGCTTCACAGTCTCAGAGGGAACCTGAGGGAGACAAGAGCAGTGGTCTCACATGCAGATCCTGAAGAGATTGCCGCCTTAAGGTGTTGCTGACCAATGGCAAAGCAGAGATGATTCATGTTTCTGTGGTACGAGTTGTGACTCCAGTCTTTATTGAAGAATTCGTTTTTGGCTGAATCNGTGGTTTGTTTTCTTAGCAGAATTTGTGCCTGACCTTGGATCAGCTCAGCTGGTGGTAGAGTGGAGAAAAGCCAAAACTGCTTTCTGGCTCTTTGATACTCTTCCAAGTTGCTTTTGTATCACCTTTATCAGGGTTTTGTTTGTGTAAACACAAAGAATTAAAGAAACTTTATCTGGTGTTGCCTGGCCCTGCATCACTGCTGGGAGCTCTGAGGGGGGGTGGTGGTGGAAGAAATCCCATCTGGGGTGATCACAACTAGTGAGAAAGCATATATCATGTTACCAACGCAAAGAGAAATTTAGGGAAAAAAATAAAGCAAAAAAGAATCAGGCTTACTTTATTGGTAGGAAAAGATTAAATTTGAGAAGGGGACAGCTGTGTGCCTCTGATGGACAGTTCTCAGTTGGAATTTCATCACAAGAAAAAGTAGCCATTTTTGGCCCCAGAACAAATACACAAATACTTCTGAGAGTCAGGTTTTGCTTAGGTCAGGCATACACTTGGACAGAATAACATGAAACTTAGCAGTTTTANCCAGAGGACCATGACAAAAAAGAGAAGCAAAAGTATGCAAGAGAATAGATTTTGTTTGGATACTAATATTAGGTAAATATAACATGCAATTTATCAAAGGCATAAATACAAGCAATGCCAACATGTTTTTTCCTCTAAAATGATATATTTTACCAGAGGGATATTTTAGATTTTTCACTTAGTGCCAAGGTAAGTTTAATTCCTCTCTAATCTATAATATATGGGTCGTATGACATTATACATTATTTGCATCACCAATAAAACAGCTCATTAATCAAATATGCCACCATAAACTCCAACAATATAAACTGCAAAAAGTGCTTAATATTTTAAGTGGAATTATTTGCTTGAAATGCTCTCTTTTGGTATGATAAACATCTGTTAATTTTAACACTGATCAAGCAGACTGACAATTATTCTGAATCTGTTTAATTGAAGTCTTTACTGGAGATAAAATAACAGCATGTGAATGCATTTATCTTGAAATTATCTGATGTGGTTTCATTTATTTTTTTCATCATCATAACTGCACAAATTTAGAATAGAATCGTTGTGAAGTAACTAATATTCATTATTTGTGTACATTTGATATTTTACCCAAGCTCAGTCAGTCTGTAGCAAATGCTATTAGAAATGAAAATCAAATTTATATACAAAAAGATAGTTTTCTTTATAAAATCTCATATGCTGTAATGAAACATTTGTGTGAGACAGGAAATTATATGCATTATTCATAATTCTCAATTCAGCCTTTGGCTTGTAGCAGTTTCAGATTTTGAAAACAGGCATAAAACATATATCAGATACAGAATTTACCAGTATTTTAGCATAAACCACATTAAGATAACGGAAATGTTTTTTCTCTTAAACAGACAAAGGCAGGAGATCTGAATCCTGTTATTATTACCTTGCTAAAGATAACAAATACTTAAATAATCATTTTCTATACAGTTACACTAATGTAACTGGTAAAAATCAGTGCTCAGATAAACATGTTAGTCTCCATTCAGGAAATAAAATCTATCCCTTTGTCTACCAGATTTCATCTCCAGTACTCAAATACGGACTGAATCAAAAAGTTCTTAAACATAGAGTTGGCTTTGAGCACAGTTATTAAGTCCTGTTTAAAACAATGAGAATTTGAGGCTATGAGTAAGCATTTTCTAACCAGGAATAGTTGCCAAATCAAAGTTATATTTATCTTCATCACAGGTATTAGTTGTCAGTCACAAAATTATATCCAAGAAATTTGGTTACTAAGTAGGGAAGAGCAGTATGTGTGAGAACAAGTCTCTGAAAATCCATTAGCACTGAGGACTCTATTCAATATTTTTGTTTTCACAACTCAGTCTCTCTCTTCTAGACTCATGTCTGCAAAACTAGTACAAAAAATACCCTTCCATTTAGGTTAATGGGAAACTAAAATATTCATGAGATACATTCAGAACCTACAATGGAAAGTGCTGTAAAATCAGAAAGTGTTACTGCTGTTTATTAGAAAGCACATTCCATTAAAATTCCCGAACACATTCTCTTAAAATTATTATTTTGAAAACAAACCCCACTATTGTCATTAGGGAAGGCCAATCTATCTTCAGCTAAATTTAGAACTGACCTTAAATTCAGTATTCACAGGAATTTTTAAATTTTAGAAAAAGTTCACTGTCACGGGACGGTCGGCAATGGAAGAGACGGAGCAGATTGCTTGCATGCAATAAGCCGATTTTATTGATACAGAGCACAGTATTTATACCTTTTTTGTAGTTACTAAAAATAGATCCTTATATAACAGCATGTTTCTCAATACTATTGCAAAACTAGAAGCTATCACCAACCAGCACAGATACATATCATACATGCCTTTCCTCTATGCTGTCNCAACAGATCGGATAATAGAGGCAAAGACTCGGGCTCCTAAATTCCAAGATTTAACATTGTCATCACAATCTTGACTATATGTGTGCGTACTGCGTTTGGCTCGCACCACTTTATGCAGATGGCAGGTCTCCTCGAAAAGAGTGAAACATGGTTAGTCGCCCAAAAGTACAAGGACCTCCTATAGCTCTACCCGGTATTCCTTTCCAAGCCCTGTTTCCACACATTAAAAATATGTCGTCTAATAAGCCAATAGTGCCACTTCCAGAGGAAATTGGTTGGGGTAAAATTTGGTGTAAATTGGTGTAAATTCCAGTTCCTGAAACGTCAAGACCAAATCTTTTTGTGGCATTGTTGGTATAATTTAGATAGAAACATGCAAAAGACTGTGTGGAACCAAAAATATCTAATTCTTGAGGTGGCATAGGAAGAGGGGCAAAGTCAAGAACTTTATTTACTAAATTTTTAAATTAGAAAAAGTTCACTAACATATTTTTATGGATTTCAGAAGAGTCAAATGTAACCAAATTGAGGGGTTCTTCTACAGATGATTACACACATACTCAGGTTTAGGAGGGTTTCCAGTTGTTTGTATAAATTTCAGCAAGTGTACTTCTGTTTGTAGACTCAGAGTCTAAGAAACTATTTTTTACTATTTCTCTGAACCATTGCTCCAAACCTGCTAATAATAACAAACTCCTGCTGACTTCAAATCAAACAAGTAATTCTCAGTAGTGTTATTAATTATTTTCCTGCTGAAAAGTATTCCTAAGCTCCCTAGATATCTTAATTTCATAAGAAGTCACCAAAAATAAAATTTTTCAAAACATCACAATAGATATATTGAGCCAACCAAGAGAGGATATAAGACTGAAAAGGGGTGAAATTTACACCAGGTGTCTGCCTAATGTAAATTTTCATTAGGTGTCATGCTATCCAGTTGTTATGAAATAATAAAATATACACAAAGAGTGCTATATTTTTTACCTCTGTCTTCTGATGACATGCACAAGCTGTTGGAGTAATATTGTCACCAGCAACTCCTGATAAAAAGTAGTTCTATTTAATACGGTTGGGTGCAGTTCACTCTCTCTCTATATTGTAAATATAATACAGAATATCACATGTGAACCACTAAATTATATAACTGCTCATGCAAACCTGTACAATACCCCTAATGGACCCTCATAAATCTGAAATGTTTTCCTATTTCTCCCCCTTCTTAAGCATCCAGACTCGGGTGTATTTCTTTCCAAATACTTTATTTAGTTGTGCAGATCTTTTTCCCCACTGCTCTCAGTCAAGGTACCGATGGGATGAAAGTTCAGTATCAGTCACTGTGTGCAGCAGGAAAGAAAAACCTGCAGAAAATACTTGCCATCAGCCAGAGGTAGAGTTGAAATACCTGCCTACAAATGCTTCTTAAACCTAAATAAGGCAAAAAAAGAACAAGCACAATGTTTCAGAGAAGCAGTCTATGGTAGACTGGATTTAAAAATAAAGTGTGCTAGCACTCTCAACAGAAAACATTTAGAGTTTTGCCATTATTTCTAAATAACAATAAAACATACAATAAAGTCCCCACTTTGTAGGAAAAAAATAAAATTTTCCCCTAAGAGTTGATGGCACTTCTGATATAATTAATTTGGTTTTTTCCCATCAGAAAATGAGAGTCCACCAAAACATTCCACAAATATATCAATTTCTGTGAACTTTGACCAAAACACAGAGGACGTCATGAGTCAAGACAAAGTAAAAGCTGATAACAACTCCATTTTCTCACTGCAAAAGTGAATTATTCTATCTCTATTCCTTTCAAAACAATGTTTTTCTTAGAATTTCTACTTTTCTTACCACTCAGGTGCCCCATGTCCAGCAGTGGATACTCATTAAGAGCTTGCTTCACCTGACACTTGAATGGCTGCTTCATGATAAGGACCAAAGATCTCCCACAAGGGCTGAGTAAAGCATGGTTTCATTCATCTGAGCTATACAGGTTAGCCCTCCAAATGTTCTGTAATGAGAACCAGTTCTGTTCTTCCTGAGGGATGTTGTGCACTCTGATTCATACAGATGCTAGCAGGTGACACGGGGGCTTTGCTGGAAAGACCCAGAGGTTAGCTGTAGTTGCTTCAGTGCTACATGAGTCAAGTGGCAGTACACACCTGAGAATTGTGTCCTAGTGCTCCCAAAACCTGCCTCCAGGATACTGAATGGGCCCTTTTGTTCAAAGTATCTGAATGAGGAGAATTCAGTTCTGAGTATAAGCTCTGTTTAATCATTCTATTTCTATTCATACGGATCATCCATGGTCTATCCCAAGGAGTGTTCCCTCCGGAAAAAATCATTAAGAATGAAATCTTACCCTTTTTTTCTTGACTCTCTGGCTCACCTTTTTGTCTGTTTTTCTGTTGTTTTGATCCTGATACTATCCAACTGTTGTTTTAATAATCTCTCCAGGTGCTGCCCCGATTTTGACAGAGAGCACTTAAGTAGTCTTCTGATACAGTCAGAGAAACATCTTAAATTCAGAAATTACACCAGTAGTGGATTTAAAACGATCTGTAGACAGATCTCTGTCTCTAATTACTGCACCGCCACCTACTGCTTTCTTCACATCATTCCAGAATTTTCAAGTTCAAAGCACATACTCTTTTCTTCTTTCCTACCTGTTATATTTTCAGAGGTATGTGATAGACTGAAATGCTGTTAATGTCTTAAACATCATCAAAATTATAGAAAGACTTTTTGTCAAACTGCAAAGAAGCAACTGCCTTTCTGTGACCACCTAAGCACACCCCCTCCCGAATATGTTTCCTGATTGGAATTTGGACTGTGACTGGAATTTGAGACAAGACTATTGTCCATTTATCTCAGGTCTAAGGAGAAGTAAAGAAGGCTCAGGGAAGAAGAATGTATTCACAATGAAAGCCCAACTCAGCAGCTGTGATAAGAATCAGCCCTATTTGGGCTCAGTGGGTAGAAAATAAATGTTTTGGGGATGCGATGGCAAAATCACTACACAAAAAAAGAGAAGGAGTAAACCCTTCCCCATCCAGGAAGATCATATACACGCAGGACATTCATGTGATAGGCAGCTGAGAAGGAGTCATAAACTATCAAAGACCCCCAAAGTGCCCCCCAGACTCATTCCTGAGGCCTTCCACCTCCCGAAGACTGCACGTGATCCGAGTGAGGCAACAAATGCAGAGCCTGTCACAAGATACTGCAAAGCTTCCACAAGGGGAGGTGCCTGGCACATCCTGAATGTATATTAATACACTGGGCTCTTAGTTTTGCTGGACCCCCAGCACTGAGAAGATCAGAAGAAGAGGACTCACGAGATGCCACCAGGTTCCATGGAGCCTAGAACTCGCTGTCATTTCCTTCTTTCCCCACCCCTCCTTTTTTCCTATTTCCTTCTATCTCTCTTTCTCTGCCTCGCACTTGCTGTTAAATTAAATCCATACTATTGACTTCAGAATATAGTCTCATTTGTACCTTAATTCGGGCAGAGGCATCTCTAATAATATTAATATCCAGATCATAACAAAACAATGATGAAACTATCGCATCTAACTTCATATGTTTAGTGTTGATGAGTACAAGCAGATAACAAAAACAAACAATCCAAACAACCCCTCCAGTCAATAGTATTGGTACCTTGTCAGGGTTTCCAAGCATATGAGTAGCTGTATTTCACAATAATTTTGTAGAACTGTACAAAGTAGACCTGGAAGATCATAAAACCATGTAATCTACCCTGCTCATGAAACATGTTATACAGGTTTCATGTCACCTGAAATACACATTGATAAGACAGTGTCAGTTCACTTTCTGTATTTTTTTCCGTTTCCTCTTTTTTGCTCATCAAGAAAATTCACATCTGTTTGCATTAAGTGCAAGGATATGATACGAGTTTTAGTACTCTTAGTGAGCTGGAGAGTTGCAATGGCTCTTAAGAAACCTCCTTTTCTGAAGACAAAAAAAAGTTAATGCCTTGGAAAATATTCTGTTTCCCTGAAAAGCTTTGCTTATCCAAAGCAATTCTTTTTGCTACCACCCAGAAGAAGAAAGCTTGAATTTAAGCTATGCTGTTCAAAAAGCGTGTCAGTATTTTGATTGTATTCAAAATCTACTCATAAAATCTCTTGATTTCACAACCTTGATCAACACAGAATCAACACTTATTCAACCAATCAAGAGAGAATGAAACTGTGTCTCATCTCTCTCGGTACAAAAATTGTTTACATGTAGCCCTATACAACTCTACTGTTTTCTAATTCATTCTGGGCTCTATTCCAAAACTGTCCTTTGGTAATGCTGTTTTGGGGGTGGGAAAGAGGGGAAATTTAGTAATGTTCTCCATGGACCCTTTCCAATATGAGACATTATTATTCTTTGCTTACTGCCTCTTACCACTATTCCACTGTAATAAACTCTCCAAAACTATTTATTCTGTGCCTTCCTATGTAAAGATTCCCTTCTATTCTCAGCATCCCCTGTGAAACATTACTCCTTTGTTTTCAGCCACTACTGTTTGTCTTCATCTCTTATATTTCATTTGTTCAAAATATTTGTTCTATAAAGAGGGATGGATCCCAGATACATACAAGATAAATCTGCTCTTTCTCATACCAATGTATCACATTGTGCCACCCTCATCATCCTTCTACCCAGTAACATAGTTGCCTGGGACCTTACAGAGAAGCTCTGCAGCACAGGAGAAAATAGTTACATGAAGTCTGAAGATAGTTAGTCTTAAACTTAGTCATAAACTTAGCCTGTTTATGTACAGTTGTTAAATGTACTGTATAAATACATTGTAAATGTATTGTATAAAGCTGCTTGGGAATCTCAGCCTAGACTGCTGTCTGGCACAAAGGGAGCATTTCTTCCTCAGTGTTGTCCTTTCAGGTTTTTCTTTGGTTGGTTGGTTTTTTGCTAACATGCCCTCTTCCTGTACCTGCTTGATCCCAAACTTTGCTTTCCTTAAGTATTTTCATATATTTCATGGTAGAAAACAGGTAACAACAGCAGACTCAGAAGAAACAAAATGTAAACAGCCCTAACAAGCAAGTAAGGGAGTTAATCACCAAAAAAACCCTCAAAAATAAGTAACACCATTTCAGTCACTGGGCAGTACAAGTTTGGTGAGCTGCTAACTGCAGCTCTTCTCTATGCCAAAATACTTACAATTCTCTCCTTGTTTGTTAGCTCTATCTGTCTTTGGTTTTCCTGTGCCAATTCAGACCCATTAAGACTATATATTTTAACAATGATGATTTTCCAGTCAAATACACAATGCAATGAATTCATGGTGGTCAAACCCAAATGCACTTTCAAAATGCTAACGCTTAGGAAAATAGTCCAGAGCAGGGGGTTGCCATAATATTTATTATAGCAATACCACAGATTCTGTTAGCAAAACCACTGCTGTGTCAGCATGTTCTGGAAAAAAATAATAAAAGGAACTATAAATAAAATGCATAAATTTAATTAAAGATTAAATTTTTGAGAGAAACTCCTCCTTAAAAGGGACTACAAATATGGGGTTTGTTGTTTTATCTTTGTGATATATCTTGTTTTTCTTTCCAATATATATTTTATTAATCTTGCTGCTTATTTACAAACATAGCAATTATTCAAAAGATGAATGGATGGCTTTACAAAATCACTGGATACAAAGCTATTCTTCTAATAAGTAATCTAATGCCTGCTATAATAATTCTACAGAAATATAGCACAGAGGCAGTCATGTCAAAAAAGTGAATCTCCTACATTTTTTGGTTGTGCTTTAAAACAGATTTTTTTTCTATTTTAAAAGCAAGATAGCTTGTTATTCTTGACATACACAAAGAACAACATTTAATAAACAAACCAGACATATTTGAGCATATATTATTTCTTTAATATAATTGCTTATAATTTTGAAGTTTTCCTCATTTCCCTGGGCTGCCTTGTTTCCATTTCAGTTTGTGTTAAAATTCCCTTCTTTCCTGCAAGTTCCTGTGAAAGGCCTGAATTTATGCTTACTGGAGAGACACATTACTACACATGATCAAGGCTGTTGTTCTTATAGCTATCCTTAAATAGCATTGCAGATCTTGGAGATACATGGCATAAAACTTTTAGGACACTGTCATCCAATTTGAACTGCTTCCTTTACAGAAGACAGTCAGCACTGCAGGCAGTAGTGGACATGAGGGATATTTGGTGTCTCAGAACAAAATGTTCTAGGAATCCAAGGTGGCTACAGATTAGGTTTCTCATCTAAGGCAGATGACATGTACTATTCTTTGGAGAGGCCTGTCTATGCACTAAGACTGTAGAGGACACAAAAGGAATCAGGGAGATCAAAGTAGTCCTAATTTTCAGTTAAAAATAAAGAACAAAAGAAAAAGAGAGTGTGATTTATATTCTGATCCCAGTATCAGAAGAGCAGTCAGAAGCAGCCTAAGAGAAAGGAGTATCATGTTTATTTGTGACACCAACCCACATATGGATAATGACATTGCTGGGGGGAATCTGAGGTTACCAGTTGACAATTATCAAGCATTCGGTTATCTGTATTCACGTTCTGATGTCTATAGAGAAGCTAATGAATTGCTCAGCATCCTCTAAGCATCTATAAATATCCCAGAGATTTCAGAAGGGCATTGACTCATTGAGGTTAGTCAGTGGACAGGTGTTAGCAGCAGAAAGTGAACCAGATCATTTCATTGCCTTAAGAGATATAAGTAGGTAGTGTAAAAGGCCTGTGAAGTCATTGTCTCCTATTTTCTTCAATCATATGGATGGCTATGGTACAGAAGGACAACTTTGCATCTGAGACTGGTGCTTCATTGTCAAGGCTAAAGCTTTGTTCCCTCTTCTAGGTCTTTGATCTAAACATGCCTGCATGAGCTAGTCATGGAACATAAGAGCTTGATAGATGACAAGTATTTGGCGTGAGTCATCTTGCAGTGTGACTGGGGGAAGGGTTAGTGCTAAGACATACAGGTCTGAGACACATACATGCATGAGAAATCCCACAGGTATGAAAAGAAGGCATTAACTTTAGGGACCTTTGAAAACCTGATGGATATGGTCAACAAATATTATAGAAATGGCAAATCTCTGATGGGCATCTAGTTGCATAGAACAGCCTAAAATGGGAGATGAATCCCAGCTACAAAGCTTGGGCATGTGAATCACAATCTTATCATTCCAAATAAAAGATCAGTTAGCTCCTGAAAGGAGCCTATCTTGTTAAGATGTTTTGTGGGTTTATGTAACAGAAATAAATATAAGACTTTAACATGAAAGGGCCTATAGTTCTATTAATGGGATAGCCATAAAATGAGTAATGCCTTAATATGTTAGTTTGAAGTATGTACAGACAAGGTAATAAAGTTGTTTAAGTAACCAAAGTCTGTCAGGGATAGCAGCTGGTCTGCTATCAACCTAGAAGATACTCCCAACCTTGACAGCATTCCTCTGTACCCCTGATAAGCTATTCTTGTCCACCCGGGAGATAGGGAGGATGCAGCTGGAATGTCCCAAAACACGTTTGGTAAACATGGTACAGAACCGACCACTGTGAAGGTCGAGTGTTGGACAGTGCAGAGGGTGGTGATGGTCTTAACCAATGTTAATTGTGAAAAACAACCTTGAGCCAATTGTATTGCAGTATACTAGCCTTCTGATCTGTATATTCACTTATGCTTTTGCACAATAAACCCGTTCTTCACTTTCCTCGAGAGAGGTAACTTCGTGTCGCTTCATCTGCCTCAACAGCGACAAAAGTCCTTAAAAGATATTAGTGCAATCAGAATTTTGAGACCATAGGTTTTGAGGCATAAGGTCAAATTTTTATGCTAAAGCACTATGTTAACTTAAAAATTATAAATTTACCAACTGACAGACAAAATAAGGTATCTTAAATATATTATGGATTGCATAACCTTATATCACTAAGAAGTGAGTACTGGCCTTAGATGTCTTCAGGAGCTAACTGTATGCTTGCAGGTCAGGGAAGGAACCAAGAATTTTTTCCCAAAATTTTCTGATATCTATCATTGCCCTATATCCTGCCAAGTCAAAAAGATTTTAAGTATTGTAAGGAACTGAAAAATTCAAATTATTACTTGATTTTCTCAATAGAGTGGGAAATTCCATCTTGTTTTTTTCTCCTGTTGAGGTACACAGTACTTGCTCGAATAACATCAATAAGTTTAATAACTTCCCTTGGAATGTTTAAAGAGGCATACAAATTATTAATAGTGTGTTGTTCATTGTTTTCCACTTAGCAGTCAACCGATCTTGTTCTCATTTGATGAGAGAATGTACCCTGCAATATAAGTCTTGGTGCTAAGTCACTGTACTGTGGCCAGAGAGCAGCTGTGTCCAAGCTTCCCTTAAATTAGTCAGCTCAGGAAGTGGCAGCAGTTTACTAGCAATGGTGTGGAGCTCAGCACTTGCAAACAGCCCAGCCGTTTGCCCCGCAGGAATGTTCGCCAAATAAGATTTCGGCTGCCCCAGGTCTTGGTGTCAGAGCTAGTTAGCTGCAAATGAATCACTGCAGCTGTACTGTATACTGTTATTAGGTGTCATTAGGCACCTGTCCTGTTAGGAAGAGGTCCCTCTGATCCTTTAACAAGTACAGAAATTGTATTAGTCCTGTGAAGAACTTCCAGTTGGGAAAAAAGTTCCTGTGAACTCTATGATCATTTAGGGATATAAAAGAGGAATATCCCACATCAAAGGCTACAGCAGAGGATGGCTGTTTCTCCCTCAAATAATACGATGCCTCCCAGATCGGACTTGCCACCCCCACAGCTCTGGCAATCATTGGCACCGCTCCATGTCTGCTGTGCAAAGGTGGTTCCCTCCCTCCAGCAATCATCTCTCTCCCACCTGCCACCTGCCACCATATCCAGTCAGCTCCACCTCTCATCAGGGAGCATTAAGCAAGTGGCAAGAACAGCCTCATCCTTCACACTTTTGCCCAGAGAAAGTGGCATTAGTTTTACAACAAGTCACACATCTTTGGTAACACTCTGATGCACAAACATATCATCCCTCCAGAGAAGAGTACGTTGAGCACTGACCCCTTTCATGCTTTGTCTGACAGTGACTTGACCTTTCACTGTCTTTGCTATTGTCTTGGAGTGACTTTATGATGTATCCTATATCGCCATATCGCTAACTCTACACTAGGAAAAGTGAATCTTGGGCCTTTCTGTGTCTTTAAACTGGGCCAGAGAGCTGAGACAGCAGGTTGAGGAGGAAATTTCCAGCAAGATCCCTGGAATACCCAGGTCCCAGGTGCAGAGCCTTTGGGCTCATTAACACTCCTTCCCACAGCTGCAGGATATAAAGCTTGAAAAGGGCTTCTCTGGAGGTGTGCTGGAGAGAGGATGAAGAGTGTTTTCCTGAGACTTTGGTTTCTCTTCTTTCTTTCTGGACTTGTCTGGGACATTAGAACATCGAAACCTCACTGGGAGACCCTTTCACCGGCCTGGCCTGGGGGGGCCCCCACATTTTCTCCTTCGTGGCAAAGGAAGAAGGAGATCATATCAACAAAAGGACTCTGGATCTTCCAGGTTCTCTCTTCCCACCATGGGGGAGGGGGAGCTGCAGCCTTCTTTTTATCAGAGAATATTTATCTCTCTGAACATATTTGTCCTAAACCAGGACAGCTATGCTATTCAAAACCATAAATATTGTCTTTTTTTTCTCTCAACAGAGAAACACATCTTTCTCTCTGGCAAGGCTTTCTATAAAAAGAGCACATAAAGCCATACCTTGTGCTGAGCCTGGGCTGGTAAGCACATCATGAGGGTACCACCCACATGTGATAAGAGGCAGTACCAGCAGGCTCCCTGGGGATGCTGCCACAATACTGCCACACTGCACCAAAGCAGAAAAGCAACCAAACATGCACAGCAGTCAAAGCTGAGGTGCTGCAGGGACTGTTAATGTTGTTAACACTTTTGTTAGCTACTCTAAAGCTGGGCTTCAGCTGAAGCAGAAATGGAAATTGAAATACATAATTTTGGCTTACAGACCTAAATTGCTTCCAGAAGCAATGTTAGATGCCTAGGCCAGGGCTTCAAAAGATAAAACAACCTCAACAACTTTAGATTTCTTTGCACTGGGTTTTGCAGTTTGTATTCTGAGTTGCCTAACAGTTAGGAATAGCAATATTTACCATAGATCATGGAAAAAGTGTGACTGTATTGGCCCCCATAAGAACATCTATTCTCCTGCTCGCAGAGGGATAGTGAATAGGAGTACTCACATCATTACCGACAGACATTTGTCTAATCAAGGCCTCTAAGGATGTGAGCACCACAATCCATTCCACTGCTTCACTACCTCTACTCTTTTCATTTGGGTTTTTGGTTTTTTTATGTGGTGGCTAACATGGATCTTCAAGGTATAGTGAATTGTATAGCCTTTTGGATTTGATTTGCTTTTATTTTTTTATCAGCAAAACAAAAATAGATGAGCTTGTTAAAAGCAACAAATGCTTTCACAGTCCGCACTAATAAGATCTTTAAAAAAAAAAAAAAGAACACTTTCGGCAGCATATAGGAGGTTTTAAATTCTCTCCAAAAAAGCCACTGCACCTTTTATAGTAACAAAACAGAAATTCTAGTTGCCATAACTGATTTACCTTCTTGTTTCTGGTCTAATGAGCTGCTGAAAAAATCTTAGATGTTGGTGTGTAGGAAAAGAACTAAAGAGCTGGTTGAGTATTGTTAAACTACATGATACACAGTGGACTTAACCCCACAATCTCCTGTTGTGTAGAAAGACAAATTGAGGAAGCTCAGTTAACACCTGTTAAAATTGGGAAATATCTTTCTACTATGATTAAATGGCATCAACAATGCCATTGTTATCAGACACAAGATGGATTCCACTCAGTATAATTAAACATTTACCTTTCTTTTCACCCTCGTCATTAATATAGCTCTCTGCTACGCTGACAATAGTAAAGTTATAAACATGCAATGATAGAATATCATGAGACACCTTTATCTATCAAAGAAATAGCACAGAAATCAATAGCATAGAGGAGGAGGATCCTGAGAATTCAATGAGTGGATGCAGAAAACAGATATCTGCAGGTATGCCAACATCCTCATATCTGTTGTGTGACAGATTGTTTCAACAGAGCTAAAGTGTTCCCCTTATTGCTTTTCCTTCCATAGTTATGATACAAACAAGTCTCTGGAGAACCTGTATTTAATATTTGGGTTTGTATCTATTGGAAAATACATTTCCCCCTGCCTCTTATCCTCTTGAAGGCACTGGCTTTTCATAACTGAGTTACATAATCTCTGTTCTGCAGGAGATATAAACTCTTTCATCTCAAAGTCATTGACACTAATCAAATATAGTAATTGCCCAGGTAGAAAAAAGTACAACATGATGAATTTGAGAAAGCAAACCAAATACTTGTGACTTATGTCATTCTTACAAAAAAAATACTAAAGACTGAAGTCATGAGAAACTGCCATTGAACTCCTGTACAGTCAGAGCACAATATTCCCATGGGTAAATTAGGCAGAATTGCATTCTTAATATTTCTAAACTGCATAATAATAAAAATACTTTCTACTTTTTGACACGAAAATTCAAAAAGCAACACAAATTTTGCACACAGGTGACATGGGAAAGCTGTAAAATTGGATTAACTCTATTAAAAAATAATAAAATAAATTTTTGCTCAATCTGGAACATTTAATATTTACAATTTTTTACATTAACTGAAAATTTCAAAGAAGTACCATTTGGACACAAAGCATTGAACTTCTTCACTTAAAAAAAAATATGAAGAGGCTGGGACCATTTCAGGTCTGAGGTTTTTGCAGGTTTTTGAGGACAGTAAATTCATGAAAATGTAATTTCCTCAAGAACAGCTTCACTAAAGCTAATTGGCATTTTCCAAAAAATAAAATTTTCATTTAGCTATATTCCAGATGTATAAGAACCACAGACCCAACCCTGAACTCTAACCAGTACCACAAAAGAATTACTTCAAGGTAGCATGGGCAAACAAAGCATCTCAAGCATACCTAACTGAAAATGAGAGAAGATATAGATGCCAGTCTGGTAAGCAAGGTCACAAATTAGGTTAGCTGTCAAATCCGCAAAGCAGATACTATTTGTGATTTTTAATTCTACACTGTTCTGTTGTTATGCAAAGCCTTTTTATTTATAACATTTGTATAATGCCCCACCACCTTCATGTAAACAGCTTCTTGAACTACAGTAAGAATAGGAAAACCTAAGCAAAATACTTTCAAAATGTCAATCACAAGAGAGTAGTAAATATGCTTGTATCAAAAAGACTGCCATTAATTTTAATGAGATCTTCTCATGTGGAACAGGTTTCAGTCCAATGCCTAAAGTGTAGCATGTACCAATGTTGGCAATAACAATAAATGTCTCCTTTAATATTGTTATACTATAAAGTTATTATAGGTGTATTTGATATGGAAGTGATACTTCTGGAGTTAACTCACTTACTTTATCCAAAGTGTGTTCAAATCTAGCTGGCCCACTGAGCAGGTGTGGCAATCTATGTCAGCTACTGGAGCTGATGTAATGCATCCAGGATTTTGGACACATTTGATTCGTCTGCTCAAATGATCTGTTTACAGTTGGGTGACCTGGGCTTAAGGCTGGAAGTTTTACCACTGGATCATTTCAGTCATACTCCATGTCATCCGTAATTCTTTTCTGTGAACACATATCATTTCAGACCAACTGCTCAAGGGAGCAGAATGATGAAAGCATTCGTTCATTGAAAAGCTGGAGAACTAAGACATTGTTCCATTAATAATTTGATATACAGAAAACCACTAAAAGCAAAATGTTATCTTTCTGCCCTTGTCTTCCGACCCTTCAAACAAAATAACACATAATTGGTAACCAGACAAAACGCTCTAGATCTATTTTGTGTGGTGGCCAAAATGGCTTCAAGGCTTTACTTCATTAGAACGATACTGTGTTATCACCCAAGCCTGACTACATTCTTGCTTGGTAAAACCAGAGAAGTCTGAGAAGTTATGGCGGAGAGGTATGAATTTGAACGTATCTAAGTTTTCTGGTGAGTAAAATTACTGATTATTCTACGCACTTTCTCTTTGTTTCTGTGTGATAGAAGGAGCATCTTCTGAGAAGTTACAGGCTCTAGAAGAACACTTAACAGTGTCCAGACAGGTCAGGAAACAGGTAGCTAGTGGGCTAGGGAAGCGTGGGACCATGCAATGTTTGGAAGTCCAAGGTGACAGAGTCCTACTAACACTTTTCTTTTTCTTCCTATTAGGAACAGAGTGAGCTGATGATATTGGTCACTTCCACAATCACAGCTTTACAGTCAAAACTTTACAGAGAATTATGCTGGATACTAGAGACAGAAATAATATGTTCCTGTATGCGTACTGAACTTTGGTTTTTAATATTATTTGACCTGCAATGTCTGCTCACAAGCATGAAGGATTTAAATGGAAAGTTTCGAGTTTTTTCACCACAGACTGTTTAAATGTTTGAACAGGCTTAATTCACCTCTTTGCTCAGTTGCACTTTCATAGCCCTTTCCCATTCACTTGTCATCTCTCTAAAACGTCCCTCTCAGATTGGCTAACGTGAATGCAGTCATGTGGGGGAAAAATCAAAAACAAAAAGCTGAACAAAATAAAAGACCTTTCCACCATGCAATTATAATTTAAATTTGTATGTATCCAAATATTCCTTTGGTAAAGCTTTTCACTGTCCCCTGTGCAAGGCAGCAATCAGCTGTTAAAAGGAGATAAATGAAAGAATGGAAAATTATAACACATTCCACCTGCATATTGGCTTCAACACAAACATCAATCATATTCCAATGTAATTAGTATTGTGTTGGCCTGCAGGGACCAGGCAAATGAAAAGGGTAAGATTTAATGCTCTATACAACATGCATAAAGACATGCACATCCACACACGTCTATATCCATAGCAAAGGGGTTTTCACAGCTAAAGGGCTTGCTCTAAAAGCTCCATAAGAACATGATACATCTCTTAAGAGAAAGGTAAAAACTAAAGAGCCATATACCAATCACATTTATACACAGGCAAAACCAGAATAACACCACTAATGTCCAAACCATTTCTCAAAGTTCACAGAAGTAAATGAAATATGAATCTGGATTAAAATCCTTGCCAAGTTCTCAGGCAACAATACTTTCTTGATTAAGCAACAGGCTATGAAGTACAAGAAGCTATTGTCCAAGCAGCTGGCAGCAGATTGATTAATAATAGCACCACCAGACATCTGAGACATGCTAAAAGTTATTGAATTCATTAAGCTAAATTCTGTTGCAACTTGAAATCACTAGGAGTCTTGCCATTGATCACTGTTTAGGCCAGCCTGTCATTATTTCTCATATAAAATAGGCAATAAAGCAGCAGCACCAAAAGAAACACCGAAAGACAAAATTGGACAGAACCTTAGCAAACATGAAAGTTGTGAAAACATTTCATTTTAGAAGCTCAGGATGGATAGCAACTCTAACAGCAATCAGAATAAAAAGGCTTATGTGACAATTCGTCAGATACGTTTAAGCCAAACATGCTATTAGCTAATATAGTAGTACACTCCTAACTGATGGGGTTTGGTTTTCTGAACTATTTTTGTTTGTTTTTAGCACATACACACATGCACACAAAAGCCAAAGGAACAAGACTGTGATCCCACAGTCATATTAGGAGGTTCTAATATCCTTTTTGAGTCCATGTACAGAGGAAAAATAAACAACTTTCACTATTGTAATTAACATTAAAAAGTCAGAAAAGGATATGCAAGCCATCATGTAAATGATGCAGCATGTAAAGGATTAAGAAGATGTCACATAAATATTTTTAAGAGTTCCTACATTTTTAATTTCTTTTGCCCTTCCTTTTTTTTTCCTTTTGTTGTCATTCTAATTGAAGTCACAAATGGTTCCTGACCGCAAAACCCCAAAGTGTCTTGGTGACTAAATGAAAAAATTTAGGCAGGAAACCTAACACACTTGTGATTATTATTGTCATGGCATTGTCAGTCAGCTTGTGCCCTATACTAATTTAGAAGATGAGAGATTAACCTGACCATTGAGAAATTTGTTACAACCAGCACACCCAGCACTTACAGCTGCAGAACAAAACACAGGCAATGCTTAATATAGTAAGCTCTGAAGAAAAAGGCCAAAGAAAAGGAGGGATTTCCTGCCTTCCTGACTGCTGAAATGAGGAAGATTCACCCTTTGGCTACTGCTTCAGGAAAATACAAACTGAATATTATAGACTAAACAGAGGAGTCTCTCCACTGTTATGCTGTAAATGCCCTTTTCAGGTATAACAGAAAGAAAACAGGTTGCCCAGACCAGAAGGCAAAGAGTTGCTGTTGTGGCCTGAACAAATGCCCTTGTGGGGATACCTGAGCTAGCTCTCAGCAGCCCAGCTCAGGAAGCCATATGGCTCTGCTCTGGCAGTCTGTCTAGACTAACAGACAGGCCAACAAAGCTGGGAAAAAAGGTTTTTGAAGTGATCAAACTGCATTTGATACCAAAAGGATTTGCTCTATATCTGCACACCACTGTTACTGGAAGAAAAAGTCTTAAGTGGAGAAAAACCAGTTTGGAGGAGGTGCTTGAAGCATGCGTGAGATCAATTCTGGAAATGATTCTCCATGACTCCTGTTACAAACTCATAATCCATGTGTGTTATTATTCAGCATCCAGTACAGGAACCAGCGAGTGGAGTGGAGTGGACAAGCAGACTGGGATTGGAACGTGCATGAGGGAGAAGACCCTGCAAAATGTTGGGTGAGGAGATCAGTGTGAGTGATAACAAGGAAGAGAAACTAGATGTTAAACCTGAATCTCAGGTACAAATTGGCTGATTGATGATCTCAAGACAAGAAGCTGATGGAAAGAGAAGAAACTGCGTAAGGATTTAAAGCCTGGGACTGAGAAATGTCATTGGGGAGGGTGCAATGGTAGGCCACAGGCAAAAAGACAGCAACTGGATGAGGAGGTAGGAAAAAAGATAAGAGGGAATGGCTAAGCAAAAGCCTGGTTATAGAAGCAGAGAAGGGAAAATGTGAGGTATGGTCACACACATTGCTGTTCTTCCAGTATTTCCTCTCATGGGAGCCAACAACTTTGTAATTTATGCATGCTTTTAACCCCCTTGGAGGTCTAGTGAAAAATAAATTCTACAGAAATGAGGTCAGCTTTGCACTCCTTCCAGGGCTCAGTCTATTACTAGTTTATTCTTTCCCCCATGCTGTAGATGACCCAGAATAAAGGACATGTATCCAAGAGCGGAGAACAGCATCCAGCCCTTGCTCCTTTGCTGTTGGGCTTGGTTATCTTGCAAAGAAACTGATGATGAATTCAGTGATTCTAAGAGACATCAAACACAGAAGTATATCTATTCAGAAGTAGTATTTCTCACTTATAATTCAGGCACAGGTGATAAAGAAACCGTGTTTGGAGAACTTTTTCTGTTTGTATTTTTCTCTTTTGCTTTTATGTTTCTGTTTTTGAAGAAATCTTTGGAAAATAACAATTTATTCAGAGCCTGTCATACAGCTGACAGTCTGCTGTTGCTATCAGGAGATACATCTTATTTCTGTTGAGCCGATTTGACAGACACTTATAAAGTTTCTCAGCTTTATGTCTGAGCTCCAGGAGATATCCTTACACAAACGGAGTATTTTATCTATTTCACTTTTGACTAACAGATTTTCATCATTTGTTTCTTATCCCAAACCATCAATATTTGGCAGTCTGTTCTGAGCACTGCTTACAGTTCTTTTTCCTGTTTGATAGATGAACTTTTTCCTGCTATTAACTTTATTTTCCTGCACATAAAGCTGACTGGTGAGGCCTTTGGGACACTGCTGTCGACATGATTTTTCCATAGAAAACACTGTTTCTGCAAATTTTTTTCCTGAGAAAATGAAATGAGAGCCCAGTACTTAACCTGCTTCAAGGGCCAGAGCCTCTCATAGATGTCACTCCAGAAAGGTGTATCTGCATCCTAGCTCAAGGGTCAGACATCACTATGTGGTGCCCTATAGCAGGAGATGACAAGGAGGCAAAGACACAAAAAACAAAAAGGACCAAGGGATCTGCAGTTTATATTTCTGGAAGACTCTGCTGCATTTTATAAACATGCAACTTGAGATGAAAACTTCATTAAAGTGAGATTTCAGCACCTTTTAAGAGATGTTTTCAGGATGAAGGAAAGGAATCTGTGATCTGACTTCAAGCCATTTGACCATATTTAAATAGTGGCAATATCATCCAGTAAGTCCTGATATGTTGAAGGTGTGATAGCTCAAAACGTACCATGAGAGTCCCTTTTCCTTATGCTACATCAATCCTTTCCTCATCTAAGCTTTCATCCCTAAAGGAGGTCCTGTCAAGTTGAGGCACAAAATACTATTTCAAGGAAGTCTGAACAACTGCTTCTCTCTTCTTTTCCTGGGCTGTTGCTCTATTTAACTCACAGGCACATTTTAAATAAATGATAAAAAAATTTTGTAGTTATGTTTCCAAAGCATTACAGAAAGTAATAAGTGGCTTTGGGACTTCTGGTCATCTGCTTTTCGTAAAATATGGAAAGCTAGCTGAAGGTGTCCTTGAGGGTATTTTCTAGGGCTGAGACACCATCATATTCTCTTGACAAAGACTGAGGAAGGGCTAAGAGAACAAAAACAATGTTGGATCTGCAAGGCAGAACTGTAGATCAAACCAGCTCCCTCAGAGTTACAGTGTTCACCTCTTGCTTCATCTCTTGGCTTTTCCTGTGTTTGCAAGCAGACAGTAACATATAGCTTCAAATGCATGGCACTAGCAACACTATCATAGTTTCATTGGGCAGGTTTACTGAGGAGGTCAACTCGCAGTGCAGCTGCCTCTACACCCTGTCACTGCACACACACACATATATGAGTAGACACACTCTTGCATTCCCAGTGGGTCACATGAGGTAGTGACCACATCCGCTGTTGCACCCAACTTAGACTAAACATAACAACAAACCTGACTGACACAAGAAAGAGAATTAACACTAATGAAAAAATTACCTAAAGCTACAATACACAGATTGGAAATTCTGCTGAATCTACAGTTTCCCAAAACATAGAGTTTGCAGAAGGAGAAAGAATGAGACAGGCTTTGTTACAGTATTGTGGTACACTAGTTGTTCCACAGATACTCTGCCTTTGTCAAACATAAGCCTCTTTTTTGCCTTTTGAACCTCAGCTCAATATTTCTGTTGGTATTACTATTACCTTTCAAGCAGTAGGGTTTTATTCTACAGGACTGTATCTACCTCATTTGTTTCTCAAAAATAAATTCTATGCACGAATAAGACCTGTGTATGGTGTGGGATGTAAGATGTCTTGTCAAACTTGTGCCAGAAGCTGAAAGAACTCTCAGGCAGGGAATGCTGGAAGAGATATATGGTCATCTTGCTAGGGCTGTTGAAATCAAGCCTGGTCTGGCAGAGTCCTTCTCTTCCCTGACACTGATTTCCCACCCCAGCCTATGAGAGGGGATGAGGCAGACCAGCCAACAGCAGGTCACTCACCTTAGTCTCACCTCCTGTCCCTGAAAAAACAGGCCTTTTGTTTCTCATATCCCACACACTTCTTAACAGGTACTTCGATCAAAAATCTCACTGTATCTCTCTTTCACTGTGAATCACTTTTTCTGTACAAAGGAGAAAACAATAAGCCTTCACATTACAGGATTATTTAGAAATCATAGAAACACAGAATGGTTTGGGTTGGAAGGGGTTTTAAAGGTCATCTAGTTCCAACCCCACTGGCATTGGCAGGGACACCTTTCACTAGACCAGGTTGCTCAGAGCTCCATTAAACCTGGCTTTGAACAGTGCCAGGAATGGGATGTTCATAATTTCTCTGGGCAGTCTGTTCCAGTGCCCCACTACCCTCACAGTCAAGAATTTCTTCCAAGTATCTAATCTAAATCTACTCTCAGTCTGAAACCATTCCCCCTTGTCCTGTCACTACATGCTCTTGTAAAAAGTCTCTCTCCATCTTTATCGTAGGTTCCCTTTGTGTGCTGAAAGGCCATAATTAGGTCAGCCTGAAGCCTTCTCTTCTCCAGGCTGAACAATCTCAATTCTCTCAGCCTTTCCTCATAGGAGAGATGCTCCATCCCTCTAATCTTCTTGTTGGTCTCCTCCGGACTTGCTCCAACAGGTCTGTGTTCTTGTGCTGGGGATGCCAGAGCAGGATGCAACAGGTGGCATCCCACCAGAGCAGAGGGATAGAGTCCCCTCCCTCAACTGCTGGTCACACTGTTTGGGATACAGCCCAGGATACTATTGGCTTTCTCAGCTACGAGTGCACATTGCCAGCTCATGTCCAGCCTCTCATCTTCAGCACCTCCAAGTCCCTCACAGCAAGGCTGCTCTCTATCCCTTCATCCCTCAGCCTGTGTTGATACTGGGGATTGTACTGACACGGGTCCAGGACCTTGCACTTGGTTTTGTTAAACCTCATGAGATTCTAATGGATCCACTTCTCAAGCTTGTCCAGGTCCCTCTGGATGGTATCCTGTCCTTCAGCTTGGTGTTTTCTGCAAATATCCTAAATCAGATCTTAAATGACACTGGTCACAATATGAGCCACTGAGGGACACCACTTGTGACGAATGTACATTGGCACTCCGAACCATTGACCCTCTGGATGCAACCATCCAACCAATTCTTCACCCGCTGGACAGTCTGTCCAGCAAATCCATCTCTCTCCAATTTAGAGAGAAGGATGTTGGGGGAACGATGTCAAAGGCTTCAGAGAAGTCCAGATGAATGACATTCGTAGCCCTTTCCTTCACCATTGGTGGAGTCACTCCACCCTGGAAGGCCACTAGGTTGGTGAGGCAAAAGTTTCCCACAGTGAAGTAGCACCAGCTGTCTCAAATCACCTCCCTGTTCTTCATATGCCTTAGCACAGCTTATAGGAGGATCTGTTCCACGTTATTCCCAGATGCAGAGGTAAGACTGATAGGTTGCTAGTTCCACAGAAAATAATTAATTAATTAACCCTCCTTTAGAAATAAATTCATGATCACCTATGAAAAGTATGGTTAACCTAAAAATGAGCTGCATTAAAAAAAAAAAAAAAAAAGAGAGTTATTTCATTGCTACAGCAGCATCTGAATGAATTTCAGAATTATACAGAAAATGACACATAATATTACATGACAATCAATAAGAAAATAAACACTAAAAAGTACAACTCCATGCATTCGAAAAACATATTGTACCATTCATACACACAAAAGTGCCATCTGGAATGTCCTTTTTCTGACTGCATGATTTTAAATTAGTAGTTGTATATGAGAGATCTCTATAGCTTGCAAAAAGCAAAAGAAGGATAAATTTTTCTAAATACATTAAGAGTTTTAACATGTAGGAAAAAAAATTATATATGGTATGACAGAGTGGAACGAGACCTGGAGTTTTTGAAGGCGACCCTAATGAAAAGTTTACAACCAGCTTCACATGTAAATCCATCTTACTTCTTCTTGTAATGATAATTCTTTAGCACATACCATATCTGGTATTAATCCATTAATGGATTAATCTGATGTTAATCCATTATCATCAAGAGAATTCTTTGCATTAACTTCAGAAGACCAGGCTTGAAAGCAGTGTAATAAATGGAAACTGAGCAAAAGGTGTTTTAATTGAAGAAAACTTCCTGCCAACAAGATCTACCAAGACAGAGATTTTTAAAATTGTAGTGCTCCTTCACTGATGTTCTTGCACAGGTCACACAAATGAGCAACCATTGTCCTATAATTTAAAGGCAAATGAAAATCAGCACTTAATCAAATCAGTATGTGTTAGTCAGAAGACATGCACGTTAAGAAAATACATTATAAATCCATTTAGAAGAGCACCCTTCAAGATGATTTGTTCACTTTCAGAGAATACTGTATTGACAAGAACCTTTACAATACCACTTACAGCTCTATTATATGACATGGATTTTCAACTAGAGCCAATGGAAATATCACTTAAAAGCACTTCAAACTGGTTCACTATTGACATGATGCCCTGGCTATAATATTCCCTCAGATAGCCATTGTCACAGTGGAACTGCTCTGACATTCTTTGATATAACACTCAAGCACAGTTATCTTCTAATTAGTAACTTATAGAGTAACACACCTCTTCTACAAGAGATGGAAGGAGGAAGGAGAAAATTCTTCTCTCCTGCTTCGATCATTACATTGCTACGGTTAGCCATGGAAATATGCCTTGCTTGGAAAGTTTTTGTAAAATAACAAAGACGGAATTATCTCCACAAACTATGGCTGGGTAGGATATCCACTGAATTTATCAACAACATTTAATATTAGCATGTGCTCAATTATAATCCCAAAGAAGCATCTTCTTATTTTACTCTTTCACTGGCATTGTGTAGACCATGTCCATTACACAGAGCGGGGCAGTACTCCAAAGCGAACCAAATTTTTCAGGAGCTCAACTGATTCAAATGCATGTTTTCCTTTCCACAATCAAATTGGTGCAGCTACGTAACTCAAATCGGTGGAATACATCATAGCAAGATGCCTTTACCTTCTAAAAAAGATATAAAATGGCCTTTGGTGGTCATAAAGGAAAGGACAACATAAAGGAGGCCATTTCACTAGGTTGTAGGCCACTCTATAAGAGGCGCAGATTCCCTCGCAGATTCTTTTCATAGCTACAACATCCTAGTTCCCTGTGTTTTACTCACTGGAAGGGTCCATATCACTGTCTAAAGAGCAATAATTTCTGACTAGATTTAGAAAACCTAAGTCATCTTCTCACCTTTGTTCATGTAAAATACATCGTTCCTGAAGGCAAAGAGTTTTTCGTCTATGATAAAAATAGGCATTACAATTGAATTAGGTCCTAAATCTGGAAGTCAGTTAATCAATACGCATACCAGGTACATAGGAATATCTAAACAGGTGAAAATAACAAATTGACATTTCAAAATTATAACCCACATTGTTATGACCATATGAGTCCAATTTAATGGAGAAAAAAAAAGCAATGAGGGGGGCGGAAGGCCCTTATACTATGTATAATGCTCACTTTCAGAGAATACTGTACCTGGCATTTGAACACATGCACAGATGCTTCCTGTACTAAACAGGGGAAAATATGGGAGTTCTGATTTAAGTCTCCTAATGCCTAGTGAGCAATCTCTTCTAGACTGGACAATCTGTTGCATTTTTGCAAATGGAAAGTGAGAATTCCACACCAAGTATCGCCAAGAGCTTTCAAACATCCTCATTGTCACATAAGGATAACATTGAACTTCCTCAGTGCTTTCCTAGTTACTGCATTTATTTGTCAGCCTGGTCCTCAAAGCCTAAGTTTGTCCTGCCAGGAAATAAAGAAGAAAGAATTGAAACAGTTGGTAGGAGAACTGTGTTCACCATACTCCAGAAGAAAAAGCAGGGGGAAATAGTTCCTTCTCCTTCTCAACCTGACAGATATAATAAAGTGTTTTGATACAGTTCTGTATGTGCAGCTGTGTTCAATAGAATGAAGCTCAATCACTGAGACAGGAACCACTGCAGATCACAACTAAAGCAGCTGCCATGTGAAGATCTTAAATGTCAGAGAGAAGCCAGCAGTCAGTCATCAAAAATGAGTAAAAACTCATAGCCTGAGTTACATCTTATCCGGCAAAGTTTTGTATGAATTAGAAAGGGACATGGGATATGTGGGATTTTTTGATCAAAAATTATCCCTCTTCCCAAAGCAATCTGTCAATCACCTAAATGTGATTTGGATAACATAGTGGTATAAACACAGGCACCTTCAGAACTGCACAAGTGGTAGGTCAACTGACCTAACAAAATTATTATTACACATAGTGAGACCCAGCATTAACCCTCGAAAGAAACAGTTTGTGAAGACACACTTATGCAACCAATTCACACTAAATTCACTAATTTGCTGATAGAAATCTGCTCTAGAAAGAAGATTTACCTTTTAAAAATACTTTTAACATTTTTGACACACCATGTTTCGTGCATTCATATATGCATATGCATATGTCTCAGCTCCGGAATTGTGTCTGTAGTTCTTTAAGCTCTGAGAGTTCAGTAAATGGAGACTAGGCTTGGTTGGCATCAAAGTGGGGTCAAAGCGAGTCCACACACATGCATGTATGTCATGCATCAATCAGGATAGCCACTGCTAACCCAGGAGGCCTTCTCTTACTAGCTGTATCAGTCATGACCCCATCAAATCATGCTGTTCTTAACAGAATTTCTTCAACTCTGATGCTAAGATAGCTTACCAAAGAATGCATCAGCATCTCCATTACTAGTTTGTTTTAAATCAAGACTGCCTGTAGTTTATGTGTAGCTATCAGTCTTAAGATAGAAATTACTGGCAAAAATTTGATGGCCTGCTGTAGATCAGATTTGATTATCATAATAATCCCTTCTGGCCTTAAAAATCTATTAATTTTTAGTAAAAATTAATTTTAATAAAATTCAATCTTTTCTCTTTTATGCTGCTGCATTAAGATGAATTATCACATTCTGTTATGTAAAATATTTCAACACAATCTACAGAATAACTCCCTAAGAGAATACGTCTGTGGACAGGAGTAGAAATGCCCTTCATTTTTTAAACTTTGTTCACCTTATAAAATATCTCTCTCACCCAATTTAAGCCTCAGTATGCATAAATCATTACCCCTAATACTGTACTATATCCACGAAAATGTAAATGAAAAATTAATCTGCTACGTGAAATTCCTCAGATGTTCACAACTTACTGGGTAATGTGTATTGTTTGTTCCTACCTCATGATATCATAAGCAGAAAAAGGGCACTTCCTCTGAAGCCAGGCAAATCTCTCAGATTGTCCATGGATTTACTAAATGACACAAGGTTCCAAAATCTCTTATCTGTGAAGTCAAACAATGGCATATTTCTTGAACTAACAAAAGAGCTGCATTCCCTGAGAGACCACAATAATAAGGCCAAAAAATTTTCTGGAACAGTTTTTAGATGCTAGTAGAAATATCTCTTAACATTTTATCCTTTTCCCCACCCATCTTTCTCTATGCACAGTTGTGTCTTATTCAATTATTTGCATTTCCCATCCCATCATCAGTTTTCCACGTCATCTGTAACTTAGTTTTTCCCTCTGCTCTGTCTCATAATAGCTGACCTAGGTTGATAGAGGAAATCAATAAATTTGGTTGTTCTATCAGACTTTCAAAGCCAAAATACTTAGGTGAATTTTAATTGGTTAACCACAGAATGGATAACAATCCATTAATGCGTGCCTGGATATCCTGGATATTCTCCTGGATACAATCCTTCATCTAACCAATTTTTTAAGCAACCCCAATGACAGACATGATGATAGCCACTGTGTAGAGAAAGAGTACTAACAGCATTTTACATTTATATTTTTGCTGCTCCAGAGAATTTTTTAATTTAATTTCGATTCTCATTACATAATGTCTGATTGAAAGTAGCAAACCTAAAAGGAAAGTGATCTCATTTAATTGTAGTGCTTGGTTACACTTCATTTTATAAGGTTGCTTTCACTTTATTTTATATAACTGAAAGGGGGAGGGGGAGAAAGGGGGAGTTAATGACAAATAGTAAGGGAGTTTCATTTAAAATCCTACTCAGCAACTTTGTATGTCTCACTACCAAAAAAAGCAAACAGTGAAGGAATTATGGGCTTCATTTATCTTTCTCTTTTTATCAGCCATGTGTTACATTAAGAAACTCACTTATTCTGAGTGCTGTTGGCTCAACTCCTTTTGGAGCTGGCATATGTTACATTGCAGTGACTGATCACCATGTACTTCGGCAGCACTATGACAAGAGGATGAATGCAAATGAATAAGTGTCTCTGGGAAAGGAAGGCCAAAATATCCCTCAGTTTAAGAATAATTAGTGTTTATCACTGAAGACTTGTGAAATATAGTCCAAGAGCATAATAACAAGCAGCCTGGTTGTTACAAATCACACAGTACTGTCATTACTAAAAAAAGACATAAACCTCAACATCCATATAAAGTGGGTAAAACTATCTTCATTTTGTAGACAATTTAAGATATAGAGATTAAATAACTCAAGTAAGGTGATGTAGTAAGTCAATGGCAGAGCCAGGAATACAATGCCAGGATCCTTATGCTGAGTGCTCTTGTCTCTGGGATGCTGGCTCAAGATGATAAGACGGCTTCACCTTGACAAGAATCAAGACATCCCATAACTTCTACTTGCAAGCAGCATTTGGAGCAGTTTGACATGTGCATTTCAGTGCAAGAGCTGGTTGTAACAACTTGGTTTTGAAGCCATATAAGCTTAAGTGGATATATTACTTTTATTTATGGCTTTAAATGATTTTAAAGACTTTGGTTCATTATTCTCTACGAAGTTGCATTTGGAGAAAATGGTATTATGCTTTCTGCAAGAGAATTTCTTTTAATTTAGTGAGAAAATAAGTGTTTTGGCAAAAGGGTTTACAGGAATAACATACATCCAAGGAAAAGCATTACAGTAAAACAGCAGTAAACTCTACCACACACACAGAGCCTGGTTTGTTCTGACCCAAATGATTAATGAAGTGAGATTCAGATCCAGGATCTCACAGTTCTTCACATCAACCCCTGCTTCTGCTTTGTAACTAATGCAGAGGTCATGACCACTTCTTTCCACTCTTTTCTTTCTTCAGCTGGATAGTTATCTCTCTGGGAATTATTAAATATGGTTGTACGATACATTTCGAAAGGTGTAAAGTTCATGGCTTGTTCACTAGGACATTGTACAACAGACGTATATTTTCTCCATGTTGCTTCTACTACTGTTGTACAGTGTCACCGTTTAAAAGGGACAGTGGAAGTGAATTAAAATGAATTCAATATCAAACTTCCAAGACTCACTGAGTATAAATATAGAGAAAACTTTTATTAAAACAGAGAATAAAAACATATGTTAAGAACACCCTTATGTTAAAAAAAACACTCTTATCAAACAATATAAAAAACAGTATCCGAAAGTAGGCAGGGAAAAAAAAAAAAACAAATAAAAGGATGGGGTGAGTTTCTTTGGCCAAACCAGAAGCATGTGATGCAGGGAAGGGATCCGAGTTAGCCCCTGAGGCTCCCTCCGCTGTTAGAAAACAGTCCCTGGTATCCCGGCTTCAGCTACCACGTGGTCTAAGAATGGCGCCATCAGGTTCTCAAGCGGCAGCAATCCTCCCAGCAGCTTAGCACAGCCAAAAAGAAGGGCTGGCATCTGGGCTTCGCTGCTTTTTAATATCTTTTTGTCCTGGCCCAGAATTCTTCACATCTCACACAAGTGTGATATCCTTTTTCCCACACTCTTCCCACCCCTGGAGGGCGTAGCCTTGCACCCCCATTGGTTCATCTTCACCCCCACCTACTTCTGGTCCCGAACCACCTTCCCCACCTCTACCACGTGGGTCAGCCAAAAGGGCATTCATCTTCTCCCAGTCTCCCACTGGGATTCTCTGACTGCCCCAGCCACCAGAGGCACAGGGTGTGGGCATCCCACAGGCTTGTGCCACCTGGGGCAGGCACCAGGCTTAGAGTCACATTCTTGCGCTGGGAGCTCACCAGAGTGGGGGGGTGGGCAGCCCCAGGACCATGCAGTCCCGCTGCACCTCGGCAGGCTGGGGCTCAGCTCTCGCTGCCGGGACACCACGGGCCCACCGCGGGCGGGGACCTGGGGCTGTGGCTGGCAGCTCTCGGCAGCGCTGCGGACGGGGTTGCTAAACTGCGCCCCGACCCGAGGGGCTGTGGAGCCGCTTCATGCTGAGGTGGGCCAGGGGAGGGGAAGGGCCTGAGCCCACAACACCCTGGACAGGGGCCCAGCACCATGCAGGCAGGTGCACCCCCCTGCCCCACCGTGCACCACCCTGCTTGTAAACAAAGGGGAAAAAGTTTTCTACAAAATAAAACCATAACATACAGCCAGTCAGATCTCACTCAGTGTTCTTATCCCATAAGGCAGAAGAATCACATAAAAAGAAGTAATACTAGTGATCTTTTAGTAGAATGGGAGAAGCAGCAGCAGCAAATGGAATGAAAAAGCCTATATCCCTCACCCGTTGTGAGAAGTGAGATGAAAAAATATGAACAATAATGGGTAACTGAACAGATGAGAAATCTTCATGGAAATACGATATTTCCTCAAGTGCATGACTTTACTGGTTGATCAAGGTTGGCACTTTGCTCTCCATAGTGGCCATTCCTAAGTGCTTTATTAACAAAAAAAAAAAGGAGGCATAATACACACAGCCATTAGGAATTCTCACTGGCAAGTGATGATAGTTCATCTATTTGAGTCAAGGAAGGAATATACTCTTGAAATTTTTCCAGTGCATTTGGGTTTGAAAATACAACCCCCCAAACTAATTTTAAGCCCTGGTTCACATTAAAGTCATCAACAGACTCAGAAATTGATATGCATATGAGGTTTTAATGTAAAGAAAGCATTAAAATCCAAGCAGAGCAGATGTGGCAAAAATCACTGAAGGTGTTGGACCTCAACTAGTAATCCTGAAGGAAGAAATGTACTAATTGTCCCCATATATCCACAGCATGAGTTTCCCAAGAGAATCCTCCAAAAGAATTATATTCCCAGTCAGCTTTAGTTCTCCTTGACAGCATAGATGAGAGACAGGCAAAGACAACTCGTTGTTGGACAAGTTAACCCTTATGGCCAAGTAGCAATCCTGGGATGCATTACAAAAAGTATGGCCAGCAGGTCAAGGGAGGTGATCCTGCCCCTCTACTCTGCATTGGTGAGGCCACATCTGGAGCATGGTGTCCAGTTCTGGGGTTCCCACCTTAAGAAAGACAAAGAACTACTGGAGAGGGTGCAGCAGAGGGCTATGGAGATGATTAGGGGTCTGGAGTGTCCCCCTTATTGAGGAGACGCTGAGAGAGTTGGGCTTGTTTAGCTGGGAGAGGCTGAGAGGTTTACAAATACTGAGCACTGTTTATGGGCACTTTAAGGGCAGGTGTCAAGCAGATGGTTCAGACTCTTCTCAGTGGTGCCCAGTGACAGGACAAGGAGAGACGGGCACAAACTGGAAGAGAGGAAGTCCTATCTGAATATGAGGAAAACCTTTACTGCGTGGGCAGTGAAGCACAGGGACAGGTTGCACAGAGAGGTTGTGGAGTCTCCTTCTCGGAAGATATTCAAAACCTGCTTGGGAGCAATCCTGTGCAAACTGTTCTAAGTGAACTTGCTTTAGCAGGTGGATGGGGAGTTGAACTAGACATCTCCAGAAATGACATCCAACCTCAATCATTGTATGGCTTTGTGAAGGTTAGGCTGTGGAAATGAAGGCCAGAAAACACAAACTGTTTTGATTTAAAAAAAATAAAAAGCAAAACACTAGAATGAAGAAATTCTTTCCTAAAGGTTATCTCACTCCCAGAAAGGACTGTTCCAGCTGGACATATTTACCCTAAGATTTTTCAAGAGTTTGGACATGCATTGAAATTTTGTGCCATGTCTTTTTTGACTTCTAACCTGTCCAAGGAGTAATTTCAATCATTTCTTACTTTTCCACATTGCAAAAACCTTCACCATCAATGTTTGAACCAATCTTCTTAATGATATCTACAGTGTAACAGCATTCCAGGGCCAAATCTATCACTTTCCACTGATTTATTAAGAGTGGAGAGGAGGGGGGGGTCATGTTTCATCAAGACATCCTGTGTAATGTAACGTTTTTTTCCATTGCTGTAAACAGAAAGAGTCATGTTTTGGAGATGTTAAATTAGATTCTAAATGCTTTGACAGATATTACACTTTAAATGGGATTAACCTTTTTCTTCAACTTCCAAAGTCTGAAAAAATTATATAAATATCTTCTACAATGATACTAACAACAAACAGCTAGTATCCACCAGGTGAAAACTTCAGTGCTGTGGCCTTAGGCAGTGCACAGCTAGACAGGGAGCAGAGAAGAAAAATGCCATGGATTACTATGAAATGTATTAATAGACTCAGCCAGGAACAAAATTGCTCTGCTACATTAAGAAAATGCAAAGACACATGACAGCAAGCTCTGATGCACCAGGTGTAGAATGGGAAAACCAGAAGAGTGGTATTTCTTCAAGAACAGAAGCCCCAGGGAAGAAATCAGTTTCTTCTACCATAAACTTGTGTCAGAAACATGGACAGTCTGCTGGGAAATTAATCTTTCCTATGCATCTATTTTTCTCCCTTGCAACAGCAGAAGGAAACTCCGAGGAGGCAGCTTGTATTTGAGATTGATCAGAAAACAGTATTTCTTCCCTGTCAAACAGTCAGGATTTTAAAAGGGGTTCTCCTTATACATCAAGAGAAGCTGTGTATTTTTAATTATTGTATGAGAGGAAGGGGTTTGCATTTTACATTTTCTTGTTCCTTTTTTGACAGAAAACAGTGTACTTCCCCAGAACATCCATTTGTTCATAAGATAGGTGTTGTGGTTTAGCTAGGGGGAGTTGCTGTTTGCAGTTGAATTTTCCTATACCATCAGGCAGTTTTGAAGGAAGGCACGGGAGGCAGTTTCCTGCTCCCAGGGGACCATCCCCTGCGTGGATGGCTGAGCCAGTGCCAATCCCGGCCGCTTGCACATGCCAGGACTGTGCACCACAGGAACCCTTTGGACGCTGGAGAGGTCCGAGGGGCAGCAGTGCATGGCAATAGCAGTTCTGTTCTCTCTCTCTCATTCCTGGGAGCAGAGGCGCTCGAAGAGCCCCACCGCTAGGAGAAGTTCTGCTGCCGCCCCTACTCCCACCACTGCCGCTGCCACTGCTCCAACTACAACCAAGGAACACGGGAAGTCTCGATCCACCAGTGCTGCCACTCCCAGCCTCCCATCGCTGCGTCCTCCACCATCAGAGCCGCACCCCATGCGAGTCCCATGGTAGCTCATGGTGTATTCTATTGGAACACACACAGCTGTTTTCTCAGCATGCGGGATCCTTTTGTCTCAAAAAAACCCCACTCCTTCCAGGTTTTTCCTGGTTTAGCCAGGGAGGGAGAGGGTGGTTTTTCCTGGGTGACACTCTATTTTGCTGTCATTTGATTTTAGTTTCATTTTTGATTTCAAGTTCGCTTGTTTGTTGTTTAGTAAAGAGTTATTTTCTCACTTACATCCAGGCTTATTTGATCTCTTTCTCTCTGTATTGGAGAAGGCCGATGGTATTGGATCTGAGGGAGGAGACTTCTGTCTGGGGTTTCTGCCCCCTCAAGATTGTCTCAAACTGATACAGATGGGTCAGATCCATTGATTTGTGAGAACTTCAGATTTTAGGTGAATGTCCTAAGGACCAATCTACTGTCCACATTGTAAAGAGTCCACTGTTCTATTCACACCAATTCCACATCAGAAATTTTCTTCAAAAAAGAAGTTGGTCAGAAGTCATATATTTCTGTGAAATTCAATTTTACACTGAGTTCACAAAAAAAAATTGCTGAAAACTTGATGTACACTCTTCTCATGAAGAAAAATTCCTCATTTTCAGTAGCTAAAAGATAAATGTCTGCCTTCACCAACAACCATGTATCTGCCATAGCCACTTCCAGACAAAACAAAGCAGGGCAAAGGCTATCACTGCCTTGAAAATCCCTATCCATGCCTTTCTTTCTTCCAGCTGTTGGCTGCAGACAAATGATTTCAAGAGCTGTATTTCTTCAAAGAAGAATGAAATTATCTTCTTAAAAACAACATAACAGAATAACCTTTAAGGGAAATAAATCCTGAACATAACCTCTGTGTCACTGCTGTTAGTTTATCCTCTGATTCTTCCTTTGAGCTTCTCAAGCTTTGACCTCTCTTGCATGACAAAGTTGCTGTGCTTTTCACACCTTTACCCATTTAGCCTCACAAGAAAAGGTCTATGTTTATCTCTGTTTTAAAAATGGCGAGCAGGCTGGCACCAAAAAACCCCAAAAAAACCCCATAAAGCCAGCATTTCTGAAATATCCAGGCAACGCAACACAGGGCCTTTCATAGCTAGCTTGGTTAGCAACCTCCCTCCTCAGCAAACCCATGTCCACAGGCACAGACCCACACTCACTGCGTGGTCCCTCTACTGGCTGTTTCTGAAGATCAAGAAGCATCTGATCCCACAGACCTGACTGTGACCTTCTACCAGGAGGGCCATGAGAAAGGAAGCAGGAAAAGGAGGGAGGAACTTACATGTTTGTGCAGGGAAGCAAAAGGCTGGGAAAAATATAGTGATCCTGGATCCAATAGACTGCAGGAATGGCAGGAGTCCTTTAAGAACAGGTACATTTGTCACACCTGCCTGCCTGCCATTGCCCTGGTACCAAGACGTTACCACTTCAAATCTATCCACAATGTATTTCATATCTATAAACAAGTTATTCTGCAGCTCTTGGCTGTTGGCTTAAGGAACAGCCTTCATGGGTGGATGAATCAGGTGAGATGCATCTGTAAGTGAAGATCTAGGTCTCTGAGCATGCAAAATGCACTTCCAGCCAAGAATGTATTTCATTTTTCTTTCTAGAATTTTGAAAAGAAAATAACTTAGTGCCAGTGAAACGATGCAGTTACTCCACTAGCTCAAAGCAGTAGGAGTTCAGTCATGCCTATGACCTACAGTGAGACAGTTACACAGGTTTTATAGAAATGAGACAATATCGAACATTAACTGCTCGGCACAGGTAGTAAAAAATGAAAACAATTATTCACACTGTTTCAGGAACCCCTCATCATAAATTTATCTGATAATGTTCACATTTCTGTTAGCAGGCTACCACATGATAGGTGTTATCTGGTGTATATTCATATCAGCGTCTGAAAAAAAATTTACTTCAAAATTCATTTATTTGCAAAACTGAATTTGTTTCATATTCAGGCTTGAAGTAGTGTCTTCTGTGAGGAGTGTAGCATTAGCTATTAAAATTCTAGGCTTTAAAAATATCTATAGTTGATATAAATAGGAATGAAAGAAAATTTTCCAATGAAAGAAAAAGTTCAGGTCATCAAATGAAAAAAAAAGTGGTATCATAATGTAAATGACCAACTATCCAATTTTAAGATTCATTTCCAGTATGGGAATAAAAATTCCCTGTGAAGAGTCCTAAGATATTCATGTATAGATTTTTGTTTTTACAATAGATTAAACAGATCTTTAAAGCAGCGATCCCCTAGAAAAAAAAATTGCAAGAGGAATAAGGTCTTCATTTGTAAAATAAATTATTCATTGTGGATTGTTTCTCCAGAAAAAATTTCCATTTTGCATTCATTCTTTCTCACCCTCCCACATTCCTTTCTTCTCTCCTTGCAAAAAAGAAAAAGTTTGCTTCCTTTTCACCAAAGAAAATATATAAAGTCAAGATTGTTTACTACCCGACGTACCAATTTGAAAAAGAAATAAAGGAATGTATTTTTAAAACAATAAATTTCCAGTATGTTTACCCCTTGCATAAACAAACAGAACTGAAGTTTGCAAGAAATATTAAAGTTAATTTAAATTGCAAATCTGACCTTATTAAAATGGCTTTGCAGAGAGCTATAAACAAACAGTATGTGAGCTGGTAATGTAGCCAAAATAACAGAAGACATTCTCAACTAGCATTATAATTAAAGTAAAAAAAATATTGTTTTCACAGTTCTGAGAATCTCAGAAGGGGAGGAGGAGTGAGGAAAATGTTTCAGGGAAATCTCAAGGTTGGGGGAAAAAGTATTTCAGTTGGATTTCTCCTTTAAGAATTCTTGCAACATTTACTTTTTCAAACTCAAAATAAATTCTGATGATCAGCTTGAAAACATTATTAAGCACTTACTAATTTAATGTGCTTTGAATACTTTTCTCCTACAACTACTACATTGCCTCTTAATGTCTGAAGCACAACCATTAAAATTTACTGCATCTTCTGTGAGAATAAAAATGGAGCAATTAAGACTGTGCTTGTATCTGCAATGGATACGGAGAGCTAATAAATTTCAGAATTAAAAGCCAACAGATAAGCTGGGCTGCTTTCTTAGTTTATGGAAAATCTATACCTGAAGGTCTATTTAAACAAGTGTACCGTTAGCAAGCAAATTGTTTCCTCTTACTTACAAAAATAATACAGGCTGCAGAAGACCAGAAAAATTAGATGGAGCAGAGGTGAAACGCAACAGGATATTTCTACCACCCCAAAAGTCTTACATGATTATGGCTCTGGTACAGCATGCATAACTCTTGGAAAGTGTAAAGCAGTACTAGCTCTCTGTGTGTTGGTATTTTCTGATCACAAATGTGTCTTTACTCAGTTGGACTAAAGTAAATTTAGTTTAATGTAATTAATCTAGTTACTGATCTGTATTGTCAAGAGTACATTCTTATTTAGACTCAGTGCATCCAAACACAAAAGAGCTGAGGATGATTTTACTGATGAAAAAGGACTAAATTGAATACTAAAATGGACAGGGAACCTCTAAGGCTACTTTAGGGAGAGATGCAAAGCAGAGGTTCTCTTTCTTTGAGTATCTATGTGGGAATCATTACGATTTTGTAAGATTTGGTTTGATTGCCATTTGCTTCCCCATTTAAGTGAGCATATAGGGAGGGAAAAGCAGTGTACAGACTCAAAGTTCAACTTCTCATGGCTTTACAAACACAAAACCTCCACCTCCTGAAGCTCTGCAGCAAGCAGAAACATATATTTCTTCAATATCTAGAGCTGTGCCTGAAAAGCACCTCATAGTCTCTGATGAAAACTTTTCAGTCCTTACTGTAGCAAAAGCATCACAGCGATTCTTTGCAGGGCCTTGTTTCATCATAGGGTGGTGCGTAGTGTGAGTATGAATAGCTACTCATGTCTTTCTCTGGGCTATGAAGCATTTTCTGGATCTCCAGAGAGGAGTTGTATGAGACTTTTCCCTTTCACTGCCTCTACTCAATATGAAAATATCAGAATCCCATCCATTAGTAGCAGTTCAGTGCTTTCTGCATTAGCATGTACTAAGTCCAAATGCAAAATAAGAAAAAGATACCAAACTGTTGTAAGTCTTAAAAACCGGTCCAGATTCTGGATTAGGCTTGTGGCAGATCTGTCTGTTTGCAAAGGAATTCCCAAAATTATTTTCTTTATGTGCTGCAGGACTCAGAACAATAGTAACCAAAGTTGGTTGTGTGGATCATTCTTTTTACAGGGTAGTTATTTTGGCTAAAAATATCTCGGTTTCAGTCATCAGCTCTATTTACCACTGAACTGAAAAATGAGCCCCTTTCCCCAAAAAAAAACAAAGAGGCAGGATAGAGCAGGGAGGCAGTTGTGCTAGAAGCTGTAGGGTTGCAGAGATATTATTTTACGTAGCTAAGGTGTTTCTTTTCTCAGGAACCTTCTGGGTTTAAGTTTCAAATCCCCTATCAACCACATGAAAATCCTAGAAACCTGGGTTTATAAGATTTTGTGGATATGATGAATGTGTATTTGCTTTCTCTAGTCCTGGTATACATAACCTGGATTTACTCCAACTGAGCCTGGAGCCTGATCCCTCTATGAGAGGCTCCAGCTGAACTGAGAGCTACAAAGCACTGGCCTGTAGCCAATCCCACCCTGCAGTTCCTCTGGACTGTTTTTCAGGCTCCTTCTTCTATGCTCTTTTTTACCTCACCAATAACTGCGCTATGACATGTTGGCCTAGAGGCTGTGGGCTCTCAGGCTGCATCATGTCGTGGTTACTTCCAGCATAAAATCAACAGGAATCACAGTTTGCTGAGGTGCATCATCTACCTAACAGATGGTCAAACAAAGTTTCTGAGTACTAGCAGTGAATTCAAAAATTTGAGTACTAGCAGTGAATTCAAAAATTTGAGTACCCACCGTGTGACAAGGGAGTTGAGACTCCTGCCTACTTTCTTATGCTTTGAAGTCTTCCTGGATATTCCTGCCCATCTCAAAAAGAGTCTTCAGTTCCTGATGGCATCTGAACACATAAAGACTTGTTTCTAGATCAAGAATAAAGCAAAAAGAATTATAATTTAGACCAGACATCCCGCTTCCCCAATCCTTTGACTGAGAAAGGAAAGAGAAGGAGACGTACAGCGTGCCAGACATGCAGGAATATGATCCATGTGGGGATAGATCCAGGGATTGGAATAGAGAAGAAATATAATGTGAGCCAAATCCTCAGCCAAAGAAGTGCTACCTATATCTGTATCATTGTTATAAAGGAAATGCAGCCTAAATTAGTATTTTCCATACTACACTGGATGGAATGATTCTCATGGAAGTTATTATATTTTAGGGGATGACAGTACTAAAAGAAGCCATCACATATCTTTATTTTCTTTTTGCTACATGTTACCAGATGAACGTGAAGTAGCCCAAGCAGGACCATTAAATACACATCCAAAATGAATTTTTGAGTGGGAAAAAAAATATTCATAATTAGGACTGCAGGTATGACAGATGTGACTACATGAATCAACACATACTCTGTCACATCAAGAAGGTTCTCAGAGACTTAAACTGACATCAGTATTATCCAGACAGCTCTGATTACAAGTCTTGGAAGCTGTATGAAGTAGACCACTATATCAGTACAAATATCTGAATTCTAGTTCAGTTTCTCAGTAAAGTTGATCTCCTTCTAGACTGGGGAATTTTTCACATGGGAAGAAGGGACGATAGATGTTCCCGGGCTGGTAACTTCCATTGATTGTTTCCATTTGTCAGTGTGCAAATATCAGTCAAACAGCAACAAAAGATTTCCTTTTCATGGTTTTCCTGCAACTGAAAAATTATTCCTCCTTCCAAGCAGGATGTCCAACAGATTAAAAAACAGTATAAAGTTTCCCTCAGTCACAGATAACATTTATATTGCTAACTATCAGAGCAGAGAGCCCAACTGTTTTCTGACCTGTTACAGACCACTGCACAGGGGTACACACGTCATGATTAGGGTCGTGTGAGTTAGGCCATATAATGGTTCTCAGTGAGGTCATGAAGAAAGGGAAAGATGCTAAAGTCAGGCTCTCAGAAGTGAGAGACTCTTAAATGGTGGTTTCATTTGCAGATTCCCAGATCTGAAGTCCTTCCTCAGCTCTGCTGCTACATCAGATTTCTGTCCCATTTGCATTTAGATCAGAGAGCTGCCCCACAACACCCTTTCTGAGAGTCACAGAGAATTTGTAAGTGAAATCACACTGCATAGCTCTGTCTGGAGCACATTTTATGAGAATAGCAAGTAGATGAGTAATCAGTCACTCAAAAGAAATACAAGGCAATGGAGAATGCTCAGAGAGATTCAGAATTTTAGTTTAAAGCCATAATTACTTGTGCCCTCAGCTTGGAAAATGAATTATTGCCTTCCTCTTTGCAGCAGTTTTTTATACATATTAAAAGAACAAACAGTCACACACTAATTTTTTTTTCCTCACAACCCATGTTTCTGTAGGCTTTTGATTGTTGTCATTGCTCTTCAATTACATCCACGTATTTCTTTGCAAACATACAATTTACACTAATAATAGTCAGCAGATTGGATGGCCTTCAAACCGAAGAAAGAGAACAGCTCTCAAGATTGAATTTGCTACTTAGACTACAAGTTTTAAGGGAGGGAACTCTTTCTGCTGTGAATAGGTAAAACAATACATAACTTCTCTGGACTCTATTCTTGAACTATTCCTCAGACACATGAGAACTCTCTCAATAAGAAAAAACCTGTGAGATATTTTACTTAGAGCGAATAGAATAGAATAGAATAGAATAGAATAGAATAGAATAGAATAGAATAGCACTTGATGTCTACACAGTCCAATGTGTGGCCTCACCACTCTGGAAATGAGTGATGTCATTGCCTGAACCCAAAGTGGCACATGCGTGGCATACAGATGTCCCTGAAGACACATTTAAATCCTGCCTCTAACTTATAAAGCTGTTACCACCTCTGCTATTCTAAACCTTTCCCCACAGGCACTAACTGGCTCCGAAGCTAGAAAACCTCTGAATGTTGATCTCTGCAGAGAAGTTAATTTTTCGGATGATATTATAAACTGAACTATATTCTTTATTCTTATTAAGCTATCAATCATTTACCTGCATGCTCCTTTCCTACTCTCCAGCCTCTTTCATGCTTCCCCTACACCAGAATGACTGATATCAGAAGTGAAGGGGAAGAATAAAATCAAATTTCCAAAATAAACAAAGAAAGTACATTACATTGATGCAAAGCACATTTTGCAGAGACCAATGAAAGCAATCTCCAGCAGAGGCAAAAAAAAATTCCTAATTCATGAGAGTGAAATGCAAATATTCATCGGCAGGAAATTATATACAGGAAATGCGAAAAATAAGCTGAAATATTACAGTCAGAAGCAACCACATGCAATAACTCTGACCTTTTCTCTGTTACTGCATTGGATAATTATCAGACTAGGAAAACCATCAAGTAACACACAAAGGAGGCATTGCAATGCTCTCAGCTCTTTGTTTGTTACTTCATGAAGTTGTCTGAATTCAATCAGTTATTATTCAGCAAATAGAAGTCAACAGTTAAAGGCTAAAGGATAGTATTCTGCTAGTCTGGAGCCCACAACAGGTGAAAATATCAGCAGAAAGAAAATTACTATGAAGCTGATTATCAGTATAGAATTGGAAGTATATTGAAGGTACACTACATATATACTGTATAGCATTTAACATGGCATGCAGATTGTTATGGAAACACATTGTCATTTGGTAGGAAACACTTAGAAAACCCAAGGGATCACTTGCAAAAAAGCAATAACCATTATACCCTTACATCTCAAGAGCTGAATTGAGTATGAATCCCCCAAGACAACCCTTTGACATCAAAGAAAGGATGCTCATCTGTAAAAGAGATAGAGACACAGAGCAGTAAGGAGACTTTTGTTTGAGTCCCCCAAGTAGCAGGACAAAAGGTCCTGATACCATGTGACTGGCAAAGCAAAATGTTACAGTTCAAAGGGTAAGAAAAGTGCTGGAAAACTGAAGGAGATTTACTTAGACAAGTACTAAATATAAGGCAAATAGAGCTACTGTTTGATTAATAAAGCAATAGCTTAGGCCTTGAAATAAAGCCAAGCTGTCATACACTCATTTTGTGGAGAAAAACTGACTCAATAATAGCCTCAGGGGGTGGGGGAGTTCAGTGAGGACTAAAACACTAGGACAGACTGACCCAGAGAGCTGTCTGGCAGTGAACCTACAGAGTCAGCTCAGCTCTGATGGTCAGCAGGAGGGTGAGTAGGACACGATGTTGCTCTTCACAAGGAGTATGTGAAAAAGGTTAGTAATAAGCACTTTTCTAATAGAGGGAGAGCTAACAGGTGTTGATTTGACATTTCTGAGTAGAGAACCAGGCGAAGAAGCTTTCTTTCGGAGAACCAGTGGGAATTTCAGGCAGTGAGAGCTAAACGTTTCACAAGCCCATTGGGCAAATATTTGAAAGAATAATGACACAATAAATGTGGCATTTTATAGCCTCAGCTAATGAGCAGGCTTCAGCACCTACAGCTCTAACATAATTGAAAAGTAGAGCATTACTTAACCTATTTCTCATCAGTGTAGGTGTTTCATCCTCAAGGCTCAGTTTATTCTCCTTCCCTCACTTATTCTACTTCTTATCTGCCAGAAGTATTTCCCCCTTTGCTAGGCTGCTGCACTCTGTCTTCTGTAAAAAGTGGGACTATTAATTGGAATAACTCTCTCTGGGATTTACTTCTGTTCTTAGTTTTGATGGGTAAACACTAAGTCCCACTGACTTTTTCCCCTCTGTTCTGTGGTGACAAATTCACTGCTTTTACAAGACCTATCAAAAGTAAAAAAAAACATATTTTCATACAGGTTTAGCAATAGTCATACCTAGAATAAAAATAGATGAATAGGTAGAATAGACAGGCTAAAGAAGAAGACAAAAGAGCAAGGCATCAGTCTGAGACAATACAGTTGCTACAGATTGACACGGACTGAGGTGCTGCTCACCCCATAACTCTTCCTCAAGTCTGCATGAGTTACAGATGCTCAACCTATACTTTTGATTAATCCTACAAATATCTCCTAAATCAAATTTGACCAAGCTTTTCAAAGTTCTCGAGATTTCCCTATCACTCTGATATCACAGAGCAGAACAGCAGCTGCTGGTTGCTCTATTCTGGTAAAAGGGAAGTCAAAAACACTCTTGAGAAAAAGTGTCTTGATGTCAAAATCCTGGAAACGAAGAACTCTTCATTGGAGAATCACACTTTACCTCTTCAATTACAACTGTTCTGGAACTCGTCAAGCCCTGCTCATCCCTTCCTTAGCCCTTTCCTTGAAGGAAACCTACAGTCAAACCAGAAAACCTAATCTTAATGTTCCCAGCATTGACAGAGGTGGAAAAGCAATTTAGGTAAAATACTTTTTTTTCCCTTGGTAAAAACCTTTTGAGTTGTTTCTGCCCTGAGATAAAGATATGAAAAAGAAGGGAAATCTGATTCTGCAGGTCACCCTTACAGTCCTGCCCATAAGGGTGTCACTGACCCTCTTATACATTGATTGTCTCCCCCTGCTTAGAGCAAGTTGTGCATGCATAGAACTGGTCCCAGTGACGTGTACAGCTCTAAGCCCATTCCAAAGGCTGAAGGGGTTTAGATAAAGAAAGAAAGGAATAAATATTTTGAGCGGGATTTATGTCTACAGGGGAGTGGTGGTTTAAAGAATCTTAAACACTAACCTATTTCTTTTCTCTATAGCAGGAGTGGAAGGCTACACAGGCAGCAGAAGAGCTTACTTGAGAGAGGCAGGCAACGAGGCTGAGAGCCTTGTGCAAACCAAGCAGGGACCTGGGGCACTCACATAGGAGTCAAGACAGTGACCAATAGATCAGCTGCCCTGGGCTGGAAAGACCTAGTCCTCTCTGCAGACACCTTGTCTGCAGCTTTTATAGCAACAGAGTAAGAAGGATGCAGAAGGTGGACATTATTTTTTTCCCTCTGTGCTGAGTCACCTGTTCTGTCATGAAAAGCAAGTGAGATTGTTTCACTCTGAAGTGGGTGGGTTGTTTCTGTAGTTTGGAACAAAGCATCACAATGAATTTAGTTCATATCAAAGTTATAATCCCAGTACTCTGTATTAAATAGGTCCTGCTCACCACAACCATCACTGGAATATAGCCACAACACAAAAGGATGAAGAAGAAAATAGAATACCAGTAATCAAGAATCAGGGCAGGTAGGCAGAGCATAGTGAACATTATGACAGGTTACAGGGCTCACAGCCTTAGTGTTGCAAAGCCTAATGCTGCCTAATCAAGTCCTACAAATAATCAGGCCTTATCTCAGGCCAAATCTGACAGTTGTTGAAGAGGTGACATGCATCGTAACATCACTGTGTACCTGATACACATGCCAGTGAGAGAAATCTACAGCTCAGTGGCTTACAGCATCCTGGGTTTCCCTCGGAGGTTTCCTGTCCAAGTTCAGACAGCTTATGAAGATTGATGAGCTCAGGGCCCTCAGGTGTTAGTGCTCTGGGCATATTCTGAGATAATCAAAGGCACTTGATTTTTACCCTCAGATGACTCCACTAGCTCTCACAGAAGGAACTATGGTCGTACTGCACTATACAGGGAAAGCCTTTCTATCACAGTCTAGGGAAAAGTGACTCTTGAAAATATACATTGTTATTTTGGGAGGGTGTTTTTGATAATTGAAATAGTGTCCAAAGAACCCATTTCATTGAGCAAAGCACATTCCGGAAAACATACTACAGCAAAGAACACATTCACACAAAAGCCAAGACTAGGAGCAGGAAATACAGTCACATCAGGCAAAAGGGATGTACAAATCATTCTGCAGAAAGCCTGTGGCCAAGACCAGCTGCTTTGAGACATGTCAATCTGACATCTAAAACATAGGATGCTACTGCCTTTGCAAGCTCAGCTCTGACCAACTTTCAGCTTGATTTTGAGCCTTTCATTTCACTTCACTTTCACTGCTAAAAGTAGTACTGATGCTCCTAGAAGAAGGAAAATATTTCTTTGCCTATCTGAGGTGACATGGCAACTAACATGGGTATAACTTTTTAGGAAGCTACAGAAATGGAAGGCATTGTAGAAGTTCAAAGCAATATTATTATATGGCTCAGAAAATGATACAATATGCTGACAGAAATTATGCCATATACTGCTTAATAAACTTACAGCCAGCATAGTAAAAATTCTGTCAGTAATAAACTCCTTTCCCAGTTGACTGCAGAGCTGTGTTGCTAAAAATTATCACCCCCTTGCAGGTACTATAGCACTCCAACCTCATACTCAGTAAAATGGTACCGCAATGACATTGGCAGCCATTTTATTTATTACCCACAGTAATGAAAAATACAAATAATTGACCTTGGAATTCTTGGGCTTAGTCCTAAATTGATGCATTATAAAAGTAATAAGATTTTATGCACACTTAGGTGAATGGGTTTTCATCCAAGTGAGTATGCCATCAAGAGGTGGACCTGCTTGTATTTAATATCTTGGAGGTAAACTTTATTCCTCTTTGCATTTCTCTTCCTTGCTGCCCCAGATGTAACTTATACTAAGTCTTGCAGAATCATCTGGGCAATCTGTTCTTATGTCCTTGCCTGGCTTACAAAGAAACCAACACACATCCAGAAGGCTTAAAAATAATACAGAACAACAATAAAGCATTAGTTGATATTTTTTCACTTTTAACATGACGTCAGCTTTTCCCGTTATTTTAAAAAGTAGCCACGAATGATGTTTTTGTGCACATGGGTGATTGAGGAGAATAAACATGCCATCACACATGCCAACAGCCAGTAACATCCATGGAATCATTTTGAAAGGCCTCTGATTTGCTTCCTGTTAGGCATAAATGATCTAGACATCGATTATCTGATCAAAAACATCATCTTGTGTGCTCAGCTGTCAGCACTTTGCTAATGGAGAACAACACAGTCAGAAAGTAATTTGTAAATAACAAAGTGAAAGCTGTTCACATAAACAGATCAATGGACAAATTCATAAAGAGAGTGGGGCCTCTTGACAGATTACTCATAAAAACAAGTTATTAGAATTCATTAAATAGGCATTACCAGTTTACCAGCTTTAACTATCACACCACAGCAGATGATGGATTTCAGAAAACATGCCTTAGTAGTCTGAGAACAACATAGTTGAAGTATTTGAATGGCCACGAGCTACTAGTTTGAATCCAGGCATCGGCATAACCTTTTGTCCCTTTAGGGATGATAGGCCACATATCGGGATGTTTGCTGAATGCAGATATGACTTGGAGAACAGGCTCCCCTGCTAGGATAATAACAATCACATATTAGTTTTCCCCTAAAGGAAAAGAATTGGTCAACAGTGTCGGTGGCCAATCTTCTCAACTCCAGCATAAGCATGCTATTCATGATTCACATCTTTCTGTTCATTAGCAAGCTGCGGAGAGTGGGTTTTTATTTTACATACTATACATTTCTGTTTCTGCATAGTCCCTTGCTTTGTCACACTGATCTGAAAATTTAGTGCAGACCATGAAAGCTACAGGTTCTGTCTTTCCATTACTAACATCATTAATGGAGAAAGAGTTAGTTTGTTATTCATATCCAAATCAAAAGATGACCTTGTAGTAAGCCAAATTCAGCTGAATTCTAAAATACATCCCACGGTCAAAACAAGGGGCATACAGAAATTGTGGGGATAGGGAAGAGTGGGGTGAGAGGGGGATAAGGGAGCCCCTATGACCCTCTGACACTAGGGTTGGGTTCTCTAGTTTCTACAAATAATTTCTATTTCAAATGCTGTTCACGCTGTGTGATTTTCAGAGAGACTACAGCAGGGTATGACAACAGAGTGTTTGTCACATCTATGGATGGAAAATCCAGATCTAAGGTCAAGCTGCTGTCTCCACTATTTGATTCAAACTCAGTGGGGCAGATGGTATTGACCCTACCCATAACTAATCAAAGTTGAGTGCCAGAATATGCCTGGTCAAACTGCATCAGTGGGGACTCCAATTCATTAGAGTACCAGGGTACCAACCATGCACGTAGAAGATGCCATCACCAATTCTAGAGCCATAAATCTTTTCCTGAATCCTTCCAAAAGGTTTAAACATCATCCTAACGAGATTCTTCTTTCTGCATTTATTATGAGAGAGCACTCATGACTTGGAAGACTTTCAGAGAAAAATTAGTGTGAAATACACAAAGGCTAAGACCAGCCTTGTTCCCTCTTGCACTAAAATTTGCTTATGAATCCTTAAAAAAGTAGACAAAAAAATAAAGGAGAGCTGAGCAAGTTATTTGCAATGGATAAAATGAAGAGGGAAGTGCGTTTCCAACACAATAATGTCTCAAGAACAATACAAATTTATCATACTGTGGGAAACATCTAAATTCTTTTGATACATGTATAGTGCTGTTACCCTGTGATATGTCTTCTAAGAAGGTGATGACCAAATGTCACAAGGCCTTCTCAGAAATATAGCAGAGACTTAATAAATACATAAATAATCCAACATTTCTTTGACATTTATTGACTTCCCAGGGGCTCATGGAATATGAAAGACTGGAATTTTAAGCAGTGTTGCCTTGTGTAGTTGAAAGGCAAAAGATGGAAGGACTTTATTTACCCGTAGCCTGAGATACAAAGAGAATACAAGAAGCTGAAAGTGGGAGGAGAGAAAGTAGCTACAGAGCTTGTTCTGAAGCCAGAGATAGTATGGGTACAGATCTCTCATATAGAGAGCAGAGTCCTTAAATTAAATCTTATCTGTCAGAGTAAGCTAGGATTGGTGTTTAATTTTCATCTTCCATAAAAGAAAGATGAATTTAGGGTTGAGCACAGTTGAAGATGCCTTCTCATGTCACCGTACTTGAGATTTTTAACTTGTCCAGTCAATTAAGATACAGATAGTGCTAGAATCATTCAGGGCAGAACCAGAAAAAAGACCTTTTCCCCCTGCTACTCAACACCCCCACACACACCCCTATGAGACAGTGGTACATGGGAAACATATTTTGTCATTATTCAGGTGTTTAGTTTTTCTGTGAGATGCTTCCAACTATGGTTTATGAAGATACTCCATTTGGAAATGAAAGAATGTACTGAGGAGGATTTTATGAAGCAAAACTATCTTTATTGGTGATAGCTGGTCCAATATTGTGTTTTTTTCTTAAATTGCATTGTGGCTGTAAGCAACACACTGAATCGCAAAACTAGAACTGTAAATAGTTTATATGTCTATATAAACACTTGTGTGTGTGCATATCAGGAATGAAGGAGAATATAAAGACAATGGAATAGCTCAAACTCTAATTTAGCTATTATGCTTGCAGACCTTGATTTGCTGTTTTTAATAGGGTATCTTCTCTGTGCTGGAGCTGTCTTAAGCATCATTAAAATACTAATTTTTTTTGCCAGCTAAGAGCATATATATGTTTTTACAACAGCTCATCTCAAATCCCATAACCCATCTGACAACAATTGTAAACCAGCATAAGATCAGCCTGAATTCAGAGTAAAGCCTCATATGTCCTCCCAAAATTGGAATAAACTTCAACATTACAGAAAAACAGACTGACAGTTTAATCTACAGGACCAAGTCACAGAGAAGAAAGGTCCAAATCCAGACACACCAACTCAATTGCCAGGCTGTATGTTGCTCTGGTGTGAATTCTTCTTTCCTCTATCTGAAAAATCCTGATTTGCTCTGGAGTGGTAATATATCCTTTTAAAATCAGGAATTTTCAGAATGGCTGCCCATGTCTACCATGAAATATGCATAGGATGCACTGAAGTCAAGCTTCCAGTCATTTGTTTTGGTGCTTTTGGTTGAATGTAAGACAAGGAAACACGCCAGATGCACCAAGTGGAATCAAGAAAGGACCACACTGAAAAAATCTCCTCTTTTTAAGTTCTTATGCTCCTCAAGCAACACACCCAAGAAAGTTATTACATCTCTTATTGCACATTTGCACACTTTTTTTGTGAACATAATACATCTGATTTCCCATAGAGTTATAATCCTGATCTGTACGCAAACAATAGAAGCTCAAAGAAAGAGGTCACTGAAGCTACAGTTTCACTGCAAATGATAATATTTAATAGCCTTTCCTTCCCATTCCAATCACAGCCACAGATGACAAGTACTTTGTTTCATGCTCAAGAGGATGCTGCAGCAACGAGATGGCTTTGAAAGTTGCCTGTTGATGGGTCTTGCAGAAGCTCTTTCAGAAGCAGTTTTGAAAACATCACAAGGAATGCATTCTCATCCCTTTGCTACCCCATCAGGTACTTGTTAAACAGCATCATTAATTTGTGAGAATTTGACTCTGGTTTCCTCACCTTCCTCATTTTTTTCAGAGACCTGACTGCCTTGAAAGAAGTTAGGAAGAAAGGAAGGGAATTTTAAAAGTCAAGAGCTGCAGTTCTTGTATTTGTTTTCTGATTTATAATCATACTTTTCATTTGTGATAGAATTTTTATCAATAGATTTCAAGACTGGAATAATGTGACTGGCATACCATTTTACAGACAAGGAGTCTCAGATACAAGAAATGTTGGTGGCTCTACAGAATTTTGACTCTGGGACTGGTGTCAAAACCGGGTAATTCTTCAGAACATCCCAATTTCAGGTATACAATGGGCTTTTTTAATCCAGTATTACAGCTCTACCAAGCAGCTGATAATACTTTGATATTTGGCCTATCACTTCAAAGGAGTATCAGCAGTACTAGAAACTACTCACAGCCTAAGATGTCATTTTGTTCCCTTGGTCTGAAGGTGAAATCCTACCTCTCAAACTTCCTTAATCAGCTGAGACACCTTACCATCTCTTCACCAAGAAAGTTGTAAGGACAGATTGCACAAATGAAGCCTAACCAGAAACCTCCATGGAACTATCTGTAGAAAGGCTAATGACCCTAAACTCCAGCTGAAGGTCACCAAGTTACCTGTCTTCACTCCCTCTGGGAATTAGGTCAATTCGCTCACTTAAAATACCCTAGAATTAGCAGAGGCTTGCTCCTCAGCCAGCTATTCCCAAGTACCCTGCCTCGCTCCCTTGGTCCAGGGACTGGCACAGGCCCTACACTTGATGTGGCGTTTTTCACACCACAGCCCTCAGGAAGACTGTGCTCTGTTGAGCATTATGTACAGCTCTCAGAGGCATCGGATTATAGCTCCACTCTGTTACTACAAGTCCTCCTTATTAACTTTACTGCTCTGTGCTATGTATTACAGCATGAGGCAGCCCAGGCGACCACCAGCACTGCAGCACTGGGGCCAAACAGCTGGTTCGTCATTACTGATGGGGAAACCAGAAACAGGAGCTCTCACCAGCAACTGGCAAGCACAGATTTACAACAGCACTTCATCTGGCTCTTCCTTCTCTCTCAGGAGCTAAAGGCTCTGTCTTAAGTAAATTCACTCACTAAATAATGCAGAAGGAATGTTTCAAAACAACACAAAACATTGCCAAGCTGCATGCCTGCACTGGCTACATTAAGTTCAGTCATCCTAGTGTTACCCTGATGGCCAAGGCAGAGCAGTATAACTCACCTGCTCCAAAGATACTTGCAAATAACCACTGTCCTCTACAGGCGACATGATCTCTCTTCCACTTTCTTGTATATCCTTTGCTTATCCAAGCACATTTTTGGTAAGCAATTTGCCTTCAAAGCACTGTGGGTGAAAAGGAAAACCTCTCAAGATTCAGTGACTGCATTTTAGTCCCTTAGCACCTTGTGGAAAGGTTTCTTTCTCACTTTTGCACAAGAAAATAAGGTTATAGCACAGAAAGGCAAAATGAAAACTTGAGATGTTCCTGAAGATCACTTTCTGTCAGAGCAAACTACACAGAAAAGAGCCATGACCCAGAAGCACAGAGTACCTAAAGGCCTGTAAAAATAACCAACACTCAAAGGAATTTCATAAAGAAAATGGACAAAGAATACACAGACAGTATTAAGGTTATAAACCAATAAGGAAAATTTCTGTAGTTTCTCAAAGACATTACCTCTCATTAGACAGGGGCATGACACTCCCACAGAAAACATTATCTTCCTCTTCCACAAAAACTGACATGAAATACTGGTCCTAAGAGCCACCTAAGACAAATAAGCGCCAAGTTCCTTGCCTTGTGCATTCTCTCCTCCAAACAAATGACACATCCACCATTTAGAGAAGCAAACCTCACAGATGCCTTACATAAAAGCAGGACTAAAGAACAGTTCCCACTTTAAGTTTCAAATGTCCTCTGGGTATAATCACCATCAAAATCAGAAACTCAGAAACATTTCTCACTTTGCTTTCCAGAAAGCAAGGCATAAAGATACATTTTCATGTCAGGATCTTGTATCATTGTTTTAATTTACACAAGTCTATCTACTTCCCAGTCCCTACACAGATCCAGGTAGTCCCCTTCTGGGGCAATGCCAAAGGTACAGAAAGAATAACTAAGAATTTCCTTAAGCAAGGTGTTGCCAGAGAGGCTGAGCTGTGACAGCCAATACTTATGTCCAGCATTGAGTTGCCTGAGAGTGGGAGTCTGTGAGGGACAGGGAAGGACATCACCTCAGGAAGCCTGGGCCTTGCTTAATCCAGAGTGAAAGCAAATAGCTGGCTATTAATCTACAGCACATAAAGCTTTTGAAAACCTGGCATGAGGGAGTGAATTGCTTTCCCGGTAATCACTGCTCATTTACCTCTCCCATATTTCTGATTATGCTGTTCTGAGACACTTGATAATGGTCAAGCCCATCCTCCCTTTCTGTTTTCACACCGTTGACCTCTTTGTTTTCGTAAGTTTCTCGATCACCCCAAAGTCAGCCAGTTCCAGTTTCTGACCTGTTCTTTATGTCCCCTCTTCACACATTCTGCCTTTCCTGGTCTCCAGACTCCTATGAGCGAAGAACAGCCTTGTTCAAGAGTAAGCTGGATGACTTCTGTCAGTGTAAATGTGTTGCTCCTTTTACACACAGTGTTTCTGCCCAAGCTATCAATTTCATATTTTAAAACTTAAGCAGAAAGATCAGTCTCACACCTCAGAAAACCTCGAAGTGATGGGAAATAACAATCTTGCAGCTGTACACTGTAAAAAGCTCCTACACACCATTCTCATTCGCTGCCACATCGAGTCTGGGGTTTCGTCCTGTGATCCCATCTGTGCACAGCCCTCCCATACAGAGTCTCAGTAGAGCACATACAGCTGCACACAACAGTGCACATGTGCACACTCTTAGGGAGACCTTCCAGTACTGGGGCTGTGCCATGGGGCTTTTAAGATATAGGCTGTAGCAGCATAATTATCAGTGAAGTGCAAACTCATTGTGCTCTGAAATAATAACTGCAGGTCCTTTCTTAGCTTGAACACATGGGTTAAAGATTAATGAGGCACACAAAAGCTATGCTACCAGCAGCAACTGGACATTTGGGGCTTTTTCTTATTTTAATGGCTTTGATCCAGACAAACCACTGTAGAAAACAGATGCCTTACAAAGTATTTGGGGTTTTATAGGTTAATCTGCTTAAAGGAGATGCAAAATCATTGAAAGAGGAATTAGTATTCCTTATAAGAGAAGCCTTAGGTTTTGTACACAGAAGTCTGTCCGTAGTCTCAAGCTTATCTTTCTTCTGAAGTAAAGCCTCCTTCATTCCTTGTTTTTCTTGGCTCAGAGAAGCAGGACAGCTATTTTCTTAGCCATGCTTCCACTGCCATCTACTGCCTCCAGCACAGACCACAAGGGCCTCTTGCTTTACGAATTTGTCACAAAAGATAAAAAGTCCTAAGGTTCATATCAAACTTCAATTTTTCATTCGGAAACCAGTCTTTGGGATACCACCACAGATTTATTTTTTTTTCTGAGTACAGATCAGACTTGCTGTAATGAGGTGGGTTTTTTGCAGCCTTATGTTTGAGCTGCCCCTCCTGACTGTCTGGACTGAGTGGTGTTTTCAAATACCGTGACAGTCACAGTCAGTGAACTGGAATAGCATTGCTGTTTATCTGGCTTTGGTTAGAACTGAGAGGCTTTTCACAGGGAATCAGGTCTCCAGAGGAAAAGAAGTAGCTAGAGTCAAGCCATAATGTGAGCAGTGTTCATTAGCTTAAGGAAAACAATGCTGAGGAAAGGTAGCAGCAGATAGTGGACTTGGCCTTGCTTTCCTCTCACACCATTCTGCTCTTTTGCACAGATGCAAGGTACAACTTACATAATTTTTTTTCAGTGAAAAGAAAGGAGAGAGCCTGGAGATGAGCATTTCTGAGGGCGTGTTATAGACTCAAGCTTTTATAGATCCATTACTACAAATCCTCTTACCTTGTTAAGTCATGCTAAATATGCAGGGACTGATACAACTCCAAGGAGACACTATGCAACCTTTGCATCATTCCACTATGTTTTTCTATACCAAACAAGGCCATTTCCAACCTATCCTATTCATCTCCATTCTGCTGGTTCCACTAGAAAGGCAGCTCTGTGAAGCACAGCATGTTCCCTTACCTTTTCCAGATTTCCTTTGCAAGCAGTGGTAGCTGTTGGTGATGTGCTTATGTTTCAGCTCACCGACTCCGTCACTTTTGCCTGTTTTTTCTCTACTGTGAAAGTGAGGCTGTTGGACTGAGAAACCACAGGACACCGATGTACACAGAATTAAGGGAGTCCTTTCCAAAACTGTGTGAAAAGACCTACACTCCTAATGTGACTATCAGTACAGGTAGGGCATTATCACTGTTCTATCCAGACATGAAGAATAAAAAAGGCAGCACATTCAGTGGCAGATTCAAAAGGAAATAAAGTCACACCTCCCAGTCCCCCACCATCACTAATGTAGAACTGACAATCACCAAACAGAGGCACATCTGCAGTGGCTTCCTCTCAGGGCACTGTCATTTTGCCACTTACACTTTTGACAGGATATGACACTGAGCTTTTAATCAGTGTTATCCCTGCCAATGCTTTCAGTCTTTGTATGAGGGAAGTTAAAGCAGCAGCTCTGTTTCAGGTCTATTAAACACAAGTGCTCAGTGCCATAATATGCCTGTGTTGTTCCTCTTTCCTAATGAAGAAACTGAAGCATGGAGTGAGCCCAGGACACCATGTTACGATGCACTCCAGAACTCCATCCACCACTCATTTATAGCTCTGGTAAGTGTAGTGAATTTAAATGTTATAAAAGACCCAGGGCTATACAGGACTTCATGCAGTGCTCCATAATCACTTAAAAACAGAACTGTTCATTTTGAAAACTGAATTCATGTGTAAATTCATTATATTCTGACTTCAGAGCACTGTCCCCAACTGAGATAAACCTAAACAGAGAATCTCTAGATCACCAGTAACATGCAGCATGCAACACACACTTCTCTCATCTGCAGTAGAGTGCACTGGTAATATTTATATGGTGCTGAGTTCCTTGCAGATTAAACAAGTGGGATGTGACCCAGTCTTTTGAATTAACAGAAACAGGAGGAAAAATACATTTCAGTTAGATAATGCAAAACTAAAACATCACAGGGCAGAAAATAATCACCACCACACTTAGAATTAGCATATTACTTTACTGGAAACTAGCAACTTTTTCAGAGAAACTGCCTTCTGAAGTGACCTAGTACAGATAACTACCCTCAGCAGAAGTCTTCAAATGCATCTGAAGATACTCATCAGGGAGGTTGCTAAACACAGAATTGCTGTAATCAGGTTTTGATGTAATAAAACCAATCCAGCACCCTTTCTGCATCAGGGTTCTTGGGGAAAAATAAAAAAAGAAACATGGTTCAAAGGAAAAAAAAGAAAATCCTTTAGACAATTAACATTCCAATGCCTAATTGTATAATAAAACAGACCAAAAACTTGCCTGAATGTCAGGAGGTTGAGTTCTACAAAAAAGGTGCAGAAGATTGGCATCTATCATTCCCAATTCACCACGTCACACATAAGAAAGACTCTCACCTTCAATTCTTAATACTACCATTGAGGATGTCACCCAGGTAGCCTCCCTATATGGCACTGGGGAGTGTGTGGGGAAATGAAGGTAGGAAAGAAAAATAAGGGGACTTGTGGCTTGGAGGATAAAACACCAGAAGAAAGTTGCGATGGGTACAGGGCCCTGCTGATGCCTCCTTGCAGAGCCTGGTTTATATGGATTCTATTTGTTATAAAAATCAAGTGAAGTGACAATATTCAGACTCAGCACAAGAAAAAAACAAAAAAATTAGCTGCAATACAGAGCTAAAAAGATTGAATTGTACCAAAGATAAAGATTGTTGCATTTTCACCTGGCTAAATATTTGACTGAGAATGTGCTATCTCTAAGTATTTACTATTTCAAAAGTGCATACAGGAAAGGAGAATGAAACCAAGGTACATTAAGAATATATTTACATATGGGGAGGCTGGAATTTTTGTTGCAGAGATCTGCTAGAACTAACATTTAGAAAAAATTATTTACGTCTTCCTCACTGTGGCATTTGAAATGAGTCTCCCACATGGATTCAGTAACACCATAACAGGAACTCCCACTGGCTTGCAAAGTGGGTGCTCATAGTCCATGTATCTGTATTCATACAGTCAAAGCATTTTTTCTCTCAAGGTGGCATCACACTTGTTTCATGAGGGACTGAACCTATCCCACAAGTAAATACCAGAGGTCAATAACAATGAGATACATTCTCCAGTATCAACCATGATTTTATAATGAATTAGGAAGAAAAGCTGATCTCCCTGCGACCCTTACGCAGATCATAAACAAAAGCAATGATGCTGTTTGTTTTAAAATGAATAGCAGAATAGCCACCTATAAAAGAGAAGTGGAATCTCTCCCACTCTTGTCTCAGCCATCAACTAAGGCAGGCCCTAAAAATGTAGAACATAAAAAGTCTTCCTTAGCAAGGAGATGGGCTGAATTGATCAACAGGGTATTCTCAGCCTCCTCCTTCTGGTACATGCTTGCCCTGATGCACTGAGCATACTTCCTTTAATGCTGGCAAAACTATTTATTTAGGATAAAATATCAGCAGAGCAGCAAGAAAGAAACTAAGTCGAACCATTAAACATCAATCTTAGACTGAACAGGAAACAGTCAGCTTATGCCAGAGACACTGTACATCCCAGTGAAGCTTTATAATCTCTGCACCAAAACACAAGCATGCACCTCAGTTCAGCACAAAACCTGCCTGATCTCTTCCCAGTGAACACTGCCATTTATTGCTCCCGCTAGAAGAGCAATCACATTACAAGGGAATATGGGCATCCTCAACAGGATTTGCTGTTCGTCATTGTCATTGGCTCTTTCAAATGACTCTGTTAATGCTGTATAATCAAGTTAAGAGGCTACAGTGTCGCTCCTGCGCCATCTCAGAGTGGCCAATGTACATGAAGCTTTCCAAAACCTTGGAAGAGGGGGTGGCAGTAACAGAGGAACATTTTCCCTTTTCATGCAGTTCTGCTGCCATGCTCAAAAGAAAGAACTCTTCTGCAATCAGGAGCAGGAGTGATTCACACATCGCTCTCATGCCTTTTAGCTGCATAATCTGTGTTCATGTTTTCTACCCTTTTTTAATCCTAGTGTTCTTGGGAAATAGCAGTGTCTACAATTACCTAAACATTTGTTTTTTAGCAACAATTAAGTCTTAAATTCTCTATAGGCATTTAACTAAAATATTATTCATGGAAAACAGTAAAGAAGATGGCTGTGTTTTCCAGCAGGAACTGAACAAAGGAAGTCAAGCTACCTTGACTGTTCTTTGCTTTTCCGGTACTATTTGAGAACATGTGTGCAGAGTTTGTTTGGGAGGGGGTTGTTGGTGACTGTGTTTTGGGTTTTTTAATAGTGCTTTTGGTGTTATCTCTGTCTTAGNGTTATCTCTGTCTGAGGCCACGAAGGATCCCCAGAACCCAGCTGAATAGCATTAGCTTAATGTTAGGCACTATGTTCAGTTTCCTCTTACATACCCTTAAGTCTCTACTGAGCCATCCCCTACTACACTATTGTGCATCTACAAGCACAATAAAACAAAAAATTACCGTTTTCCTGCCCTAAGTGAAGATTAAACTCAGACAGGTACACTTGATACCAATAGAAAAGGCATGTAAAAAACCCCTCCAGCAAATACTTCTAGGATACTTTCATCCCTGCGTTCCAGAGATATGTGTAGTTTATCCTGGGGGGGAGAAAAGGAAAAAGATGGTTTGATACACCAAT
>WEIV01006932.1:0-43981 GCA_013390005.1 Calyptomena viridis
CACCATCTTCATTGTCCTCCTTCAAGGAAAACTCTCTCAGCAGTGGCTTAGTGAAGAGTTTTGTCATCTGATGTTGATAACACAGACTGCAAGTTGCTTCCCCTTCCTCGAAAAGCATGGTTTAAAAGTGCCCAGTGACACAAGCCATGACAAAGTGTAATTCTCACCTGGTGTCTCACCGACTGTAACATACTGATCCTTTAAGATGTTGCATGGAAAGAAGAGGTTTTGGCTGTGCCAGAGTACTTGCCCAGAATGGTGCAACTGCCCCCAGGTAGCTGATGGCTGCATCATCTGGGCTCAGTGAGGGCCAGTGGCTCCCCAGGGAATGTGGTACTGGGAGTCAAGAGATGATTCACATCTTCCCCTGCCCGAGCATTTATCAGCAGAGACCTGTCACTAGCAGGCTCTGCTGCCTTAATAACACAGAGGGAAGCTTTTGGCAAGGCAACATGGAGACAGGGGTCAGACTAATTAGGGACCAAACTAATTAACTTCCTTGGAGAGCAAATATCTTGGACTGTTTGGAGTAGCTATGTCAAAGGTTGCTGGGCTTAGGTATTTGGTGAGAAGGTTATGAGAGACATAACTGAATCATTCCCAGAGGGCTCCTGTCTCAGAGGGGTCAGTTGTTGTGGAAACTTTTTAGTTTGGAATCTGTCCCCTCTCTGCTGCAATGAGAAGGCAGAGTTGGGTGCTGCCTGGCATTTCTTACAGGCAATTCACACGTTTCAAGTGTCAGCTCCAGTGAGGAAAGAATTTTTTGGCACTTAAATTGCTCCTGTGTGTGCTTGATGCAATGTGTCTTGGCAGATAATATGGTATTTGTGAGGCTGGTGTACTGATGGTGTTTGTAGCTTGTGTGCCCAAGGGCAAGAACTGGGGCTGAAAACAGCCTTGGTGTGATAGAAAAGCCTTAGCTGCCACCTCTCTCCCACCAATACCTTCTCTTTACTGCCTCTGCATGGTGGCACATGCTTTAGGGGTAAATGGGTTTTTTTAGAACTCAGCACCTAGGCATTTCAGTCCACATTGTAAATTCCAAAACACATCTACCATGTTTGTTACATTGACTTCCCTGCAACAAATATCCCAGATACCTGCTTCAGCTATTGTTGTCATTTTGACTGGCTAATAAATAGTATCCTCTAGAGAGGTTTTTATTACATTTTATCAACATTTATTAAACAAAAATTCATTCAGCTTCTCAGAGAATGTTAAACTAGCTTTTTTTAACTCTTAGTCTGTAATCAATCATCTACTTTGTATCCCTTTAGGTTTCCTTTGATGAATATTATTTATGTTGCTTTTTTATTGAATTCCATTGACTTATTTTTTTTCTTCCTGATGATTTCAGATTAGCGATCCTTAATATTTAGCTGAAATAATTATTTATTTAAAGTATGTGAAAGAAAATATAGTTTCAGTATGATCTGGGGACACTTACACTCATCTCTGTATTTTCTTTTTGTATTTTCAGATACTGGCTTTACTATGGTTACTTGATTTGCATTTGATTATATGTTCCAGAGAAGCTGATGCTGTCCTGAAATATCCAAAGGAACAGTGTGTTATAAAGAAATTAGGTATCATTGGTTTTGCTGGGGTAGTGTTACTGTGCATCACCTGATGGTGACACACTGGGAATTAAAGGCTGGTGTAACTCTAGAGTAGGTAAATATAAGCATGTAATACAAGCAGGTACACATGCATATGTATGTTGTGTAGCTTCAGTACTCGATCTAGCATTATTTCTTCAAATGAGGTTGTTAGCTGATGCAGGGAGATATTTTCAGCAGAGTTGGAGGAATATTATGCAAAGAAGGTGGTGGTGAGTATATTTGTTCCTATTTTCAGAACGAGTCACAGCAGCCAGGTCTTTATTTTGGATATGGACAGACATACATGTTGTCCTTTGGTCACCTTCCCAATTTAGCTTCCTTTTTCCTGTTTACTACTGCTCTGCATGCTGCAGAGCTAGAACTTTACCCAGGAGCAGAGAATGTTATTTCTGCTGTAGCTGCTCTGTAAAGTTAGATTGCAGTTATTTTCATTCCAGCTTTCCTTTTGTGCTCAGCTCAAGAAACAGGGATAGCTGCGCTGCCCTTTGCTAGAGTTCTCAGAATGCACATTTTGGCATTCTTACTAAAATATCGCCTTTCCACTCAGTTCAGGAACTCGAGCTTGTGCACGGAAGTTATCTTTGAAGTCTTATTAATTGGAATGTTCAGTCTGTATCTTAAGAAACTGGCTTAAATCAAGTTTTGATCTAGAGAGGTATTCTTCTAAGAGCCACGGTTCCAGTAGCTTGAAAGTAAAGCTGGAATGAATGGCTACATATTGCATGAGACATGAAAACTTTTGACTCCAGAAACAGTGTTCTATTTGAGTCTGGATTTCACCTAAAAAGTAAATTGAAGATTTTTTTCATGTTTTCTAGGACTAATCAAAGATTGGATATATCATCACAATCTCCCAAATCCTACATTTTTCATTTTTTTCTGAAAAAGATCACTTCACTCCCCTTCATCAAGTATGCTAATAACCTCCATCATCTTTGATTTTTGCATGTTTGAATTTCCATCCTGAATTGTGAGTAAAAATTCAGCCTCGTAATAGTGCTTGAAGATAAAAAACCCAAACAAACAGAAAAGTAGAGCTAGACATACAAGAGCTAAGAATGAAATCTGGATTTATTAATTTTTTTGTTAAGTCTCTTCCTTTTTTAAAAGTATGACTACTAACCCAAGTCAAGTTTTATCAAAATTCCACTGCTCTTTTGGAGTAATCTACTCAGGGAGTTATCTTTTTTTGTGTGACACTGTTTTCTCTTGGTCCTAGGAACCCATAAACCACGTAGGATATGACAAACTACATCCACAGGTGTCTGTCAAAGGGGTTTTTCATTTCACTTAAAGTGTATTTAGCACTGTCATATGTTTCATATATAGGAAATTTATGTCCCTATCTTTGCAGATTTTAAAACCTGCCTTTATATTCTGACAAATTTTCTAGAACCTTACTGTAAAAGTGGGTTTTAATATGTGAAAGTGTTTTAATATGCTTTGAAATATTGTCTAGTTCCTTCAGATTTACCTTAATGCTTGAAGTAAGTAAACTAATGATAAATTAATCAGTTTATGTATTATGGTGACTGTTCATCTAAGTTCCACATAAATCACAAATCCAAAATTCAGGGACACAAATACATTGTTTGGCAAAGCTCATTTTGAGAGACAAGGATTTGTTGACTTGTACCCTGGTGGCAGATATGTATTTAACAGGTGATGTAAGAGGTCTTATCTTGTTTCCAAATTTATGGCTAAAGTTATTCAGATGAAGTACTACTTCTTCATACTACCTGTGGCTCTGTGAAACTCTATAGATGCTTTCCTGATCATGTTAGGAATTAAAAAGTACAATGCAATGTTCAGACAAGGCATTTAATGTGGGGCTTACAACTGTGGCTACTGCCTAAAGAAGAAATATTACATGTTTTTGCATAATTTATCTTGTTACCTAGTTTTTCTATCAATGACATGACAAAATTCTCCATGTTGCATTAGCTCAAGATTGCATCCACTTCAGCACCCAACATCCATCTGTGGCCAGCAGTGGCTGTGTAGGGACTAATCCCTCTTGCTAAACATTCTGGCAACCTGCCCTTCAGGGCATTCCAGACCTGGATATTGCCACTGGAGCACTGTGTTCAATGGCCACTGGTGGACCAAGTCTCTGAGGATTTGTCAGTCAGTTTTTGAACCTACTTGATCTGCTGATCTTTAGTGCATTTTGTGACAGCTTTGTAGACTGTTTAATTATGCCTCATGGGGACAAAGGCTTGTGATTGTTAGTTTGAAACCAGGTACCTTGTATTTTACTGGGTGCTGGTACCTCTAAAGTTGAAAGAAAACCAAGAATGATTGTATGTCCCTTTCCACCTTCTCAGTACTGCTGATAAAGACTATATGTAATTTAATGGGGAGCAAATGTAATTTAGGGAAGTCTTAATTTTACTAATGACAGTCTCTCAAATTAAATATACTGTCAGAGAAATATGTATTGTGGTGTGTCTCATGTAAATCTAGTAAAACCCATGTAAAATCATGTAAAAACTAGTCAACAGTATTAATGAACCATCTCTCTTAATGGGATTTTAATTCTTTTTTGCTTAATTTCTTTTGTTTTCCTCCTTTACATGCTCCTAGTGGCCTCCCCATCTTTCCTATGGGGAGGTCGTCAGAAAATTCTGGCCTGTGACTGCTGATTGACTGTTGTTTTTCACATGATACTATCTCTATATAATGTATTATTACCACTGTTACTTGGCTGATACAGCTGTCATAACACATTTTTTCTAGGAGAAGAATGCAGGAGTCTGGAAATGTATTGTACCTTACTTATCTCAGTGTCAAACCTGGATAACTCCACATTAATGGCATTCCATTGGTATTAGAAGGTTATCTAATGTGCGAGAGGACAATCAGAACATCTATTTAGAGAGCAGAAGTCATTCATAAATACTGGAATGGTGTGTGCTGTAACACTAACACTGTGACTAAGCAAAAATAAACCCCAAACAAACTGAGATGGAGCATTTGTTTAAAATGAGGAGTAGCTATGAGCCACTACAAGTACAGCCAAATCTTTGTGGTAAAACTGTAAGTCACTGAGTAAGAGTTGGACATGTGAGATCCAGAAGAGTCCTGTGTTTACAGTGTCAGGTGCAGCTGTGGTGGTTTGACCCTGGCTAAATGCCAAGGACTCACACACACAGCCNATAGCTGCTTGAGTGTAGGTTCTCCACGAAGTCACAGCCTCCTTCCAGCATCCACCCGCTCCAGCATGGGGTCCTCCAGTCCTCCATGGGCTGCAGATGAATCTCACATGGGCTGCGGGGGAGACAACCCGCTTCACCATGGTCTGCACCACAGATTGCAGGGGCCCCATTCTGGTGCTTAAGGCATCTCCTCTCCCCCTCTTCCACTGACCTTGGTGTTAGTCACAACTTCTCACTCTGCTCTTCTCTAAGCGCCCATGTTTGTCTGCCCCCACTTTTTTTTTCTCCTTCTTAAATATGTCATCACAGAGGCGTTTCCATAACTCCTCATTGGCCTGGCCTTGGTCAGCGTCGAGTCCAGCCTGGAGCTGACTGACATTAGCTCTGCTGGAAATGGAGAAACTTCCAGCAGTTTCTCAAAGAAGCCTCCCCATAGGCCCCCCTGCTAACAAGAAAAATCCTGGCCACTAAAAACTACCACAGCAGCCAACTGCACATACAGAGATCATGGAAGTGTTGAATTAAATTTTGACTTTTAAGTGAAAAGCCTGCATGGATTGCCTATAAAGGAACATGAAGCAACAGGAAATCAAATTAAAAGAAGTTTAATTTCTAAAGTTTAATGTTAATATTAAGGTGAAGGGGAATAGTCTTACGTATGAAGAATTATTTCCAGAGCCGCATCACTAAGGAAATGCAAATCTAGTAAACAGCTCTAGTGGAGAATTGCTGCCATTTTTCTTTTCTAGAAACAGTGAAAATTTCCAGTTTTTTCTCTCATGTATTTGACTATTGTTCTTCAAAGTTGCTATGGAGTATATAAGCTCCCTGTGTGCTATAATTTGTAGTACATGAGTCGGAAAAGCAAAAAACCCCAAACAAAAGTTTTGAGTTTTAAACCTTGTGACTTTGCTCTGGAGTTGTTGGGTAGGCTTTTTTCACTTGCTTGACTTTATTTTAGGGAATACAAACAAATAGCACTAAGGAAGTTATTTAGAAGATGAGAAAACAGCTTATATGTGAAGACTAAATTGTAAGACGGAAGTGTAGTAGACTAGTGTGCATTTAGTGCTACTTTTTAGATGCTTCTGAGAAAAAAGTAAATTTTGAATTGCTCATATCTTTAGCTAAAGCTCTTTAGACTAATAATCCCATAAAAGGAAAATCAGAACAATGGGATGGATACAAAGATCAGTCAGAGACTTTAATTCAAAAAAGAAAAAAAATGTATAAAATATCCTGTGATAGAATAAAATGTGTCAGTATTTTAAACATTTATTGTACAGCAATCTACAAAGCAGTTACTTTCTTACATGCTATTTATTTTAACTCTGAAAGACAAAATGTTTTTTCTGTATAGTATAAAGCTTTGTCTTGTATAGAGCTTTGAAATGTTGCCTCTACTTCACTACCTCACCCCACTGATGACTTAAATATGTCTTTTACCCATGGATGAATAGTCTAAGGAACTAATAATGCCACTGTCATGTTTAAAAGCGATACTACCCCAACCTTTAAAAACAAACAAACACCCTTAAAAAAACCCCAACAAACACAACCAAAAAACCCCCTATTTTCTAGATGGATTGCTCAGCTAAGTTAACATTTTTCCTCAGCTGAAAGAAAAAGCCTTCCAATGCTTAACACCATCTTGTGTAAATGAAAAAGACTCGGTATTCAGCTACAGCACCGCCTCTCACGGCAGCACATCCCTGCCTCCACTCGCAGTGAAAACAGCTTTAAAAAGGGTGGACTTCGTCACTCTGCGAGACACAAAGATAAAGACTTATGTAACTCTTATTTAAAGAAACCTGACGCTTACACTCACCCCTTTCATTTTGTGAATTAGCGCTTTCTTTTGGTATCCACGCTGATCTCCTGGGTCTTGCCTCTATTATCTCACGCTCTTCCTTCACTACAGGTATGTGGGGTTTGTTTAGTTGGTTTTTTGTTTTTAAACTCTCACAGCTTTTTCTTCTGAGGAATGTGGAAAAAGTGCGTGCTGAGGCCTGACTCAGCATGTCTGGGGGACTTTCGTTTTATCTACGTGCTTTTTGAAAGAGTGTAAGCTCATTTAAATGAAATTGGAGGCTACTTTCTTTCCTGTTTTTTTTTTAGATGGTGATTCAGAAACCTTTTATTTTCCCTCCAGAGGTGGGGAAGACCTCTCAGCAGGAGGACTCAGAAAAGTGTGTTGAAAGTGAAAGTGACACACAGCAGCGTCTTTATATTTTTCTGGTTATAGATTCAAGTTTCTGAAAACTATTAATTGTTTGGACCTCAAATAAATGCTCAAGTGCTTGCAAGTGGAAATAGTGGTGCACTGAAGCTGTGGGCTTGAAGATCTGACTAAAAGAATATTGTTGATGAGTGTAAGAGAGGAGGATTAATTTTTAAGCAATGTTTCAATAGCATCTTATAAATGGGCAAAGATACTGTTTGTATGTAATGTACATTACAGCAAATGCAGAAACACTGGAATGTTTTGACTATGCTATGAAGCTTGCAAGTCTATATACGACTTATAAACCATACAAACCAACACTACCCCTTATAGGCTGGACCTCTTTTCCTCAGCTGATATACCTACATCTTTAAATATTTCATGTATATGTGTTGCTTTACATTTTATAAGATAATGAGAAACGTTTGCAATTAAAGCCTTTAAGGATATGCTGACTGCTAAGGGCATTGTGTTTGTGATGTTCTGAAATATTTAATATTCAATTCCTGGTTTTGTTATATTTTCTGATTTTAGTCTAATCAAAAGGAAATTGTTTGTGAATAGAAAATTAGTTAACTACTCTTTCCTATAAAGTATTTGCACTGTATTTTGCCTTATGTGCTCATTTATTAATTAATTTTTTCCCTGTAGACTTATTTTAAATTAGAAGTCCTGTATACGAAACCACAAAATGTAGGAACAAAAGACCCCTATGGTTTGATGTGGCTTATTTAAAAAAGTAAAAGTAGAGGATTAGTATAGATCTGTGCCCAGATTTAATACAGCTTTCGAGTACAATACAGCTTGTCTTGAATTGATCTATGGAAATGCAATCTCACAGGATCTGCAATCTAGCTCTGGTAATACTGTTTGGAATATTCTGAATTTTCTGCAAATCCCAAACATCTTAGTCCCTGGCAATTTGTGCAGTTCTCCTGGCTGCCATATCGTTTGTTTGTTTGCTTTCCTAAAGCTGTCCCTTCAGTGCAATAACTATTTAAGTCCCACTTGTCCAGGAATAGTTTAGTAATCTGCTTTTTCCCGTTTCTCTCTGTGAGTACATTTGGCACAGTCAAGTTTGGTGTCCTTGTTTCTGTACTAGCAAAGGTTTCTTTGTTAGTGCACGTAGTTTATCTGTAGAGAGTTTAGGTAAAGCTTCCCTCCATGTTCTTTAATCATTTGGAGATGCTTGGTGCATATTGAATGGAATTATTCAGGTTAGTTCACTCAATTGCTTAACCTAAGGTTGATGGCATAAAATCATTAACTCGAGTCCAAAGAGCTACACATATGTGTGTTAGATTCTGCTGGCACTTTTTGACCATTGTGAAGTGTTTATTTTCATTTAAGTGATAGTTTGAAAAAAAATAACCGTACCTTACTGTTACTTTCTTGATAAAAGATTTGTCTTAACTTAAGGATTTTTTTTTTATGTGCAGTTTTCTTTTTTCCCTATCTTGGAGTTTGAATGCTTTCTTTACTTAATATTAAATAAATATGATTTTATACTCTGACTTTTGCTGGTATATTCTTCTTGGCATCTTTCTTAAGTATCCTTCAGAAGTCTGCAACATCTGGGTCTAAAGCTATTTAGAAAAATGATTTATTCATGTTTAAAAAGTCAGCTATGGAATATTTTAACTCTCTGGAGGAAAATACAATGTTTAATGTGAGTGTAATTTTATCTTTCTACACAGTAGCTGGGTTTTTTTTTCCTTCAAAATGCCAAGTCTTGTATAAAGCCTTTATAGTCTATATTAAAGATAATTATGCATTCCCGACAGGAGATACACATGATAAAGAGTAAGAGACCTGTAAAAAGAACCTTCATTGCTATGTAAATAATGTGGGCTGTTTGTCTGGCTGCTTGCTCATAACTTTATTTTTATTGTATTACTTACTGTTGGGCATGGAAGTCCTAGTTATGTACCTGGTCCCTGCTGAAGAGATCATAAGTAACTCTAACAAGATTCTTATTTAGAAAAAACACCCCAATGGTCCTATTGATCAATGCTGCATTTTAGATCAGACAGTAATGAGCTTCTTCACAATATTACTGTAATGATTAAAAAATTGCACAGTGTTTTATACTGTTGTCTTTCGAACTAAGTATGGTATGCTTTGGTATTCACAGCTGAATTTTTTTTTTGTTCTTTAGTATCACACATGGCTAATGAATCAAGGCCCTGCCCATGTGATATTGGAGACAGGTTTGACTATGGAGGCGGTGGGAAGGAAGTACAAGTTGAGCACATTAAGGCATATGTTTGCAAACCACCTGCCAGCACAGACAAAGCCGTGATTGTGATTCATGATATATTTGGATGGCAACTCCCAAACACCAGATACATAGCTGATATGCTAACAACTAATGGATACATGTAAGAAATACTACTGTTTTGAAACAATCTTTTTAATAAGAAAGTTTGTTGAGCCAACTATTTCCTGTTTTTGTATAAATCATAGAAACCCAAGTAATTTCACAAGCTTTCCTTACACTTTTCTCTAGCAAGTTTCCTGTTAAAACAGTGAAAAAAGTCTAAAACAGTTCAGTAGTCCTACCATAACAAGTTAGCAGGTAAGCACAGAAGAAGAGAGGGAAAACAGAGAAAAATCTTATTCTGCATCTTTCCTCTTCCATGAGCCTGAAGCAGCCTGTTTCCTCCCTCTCAACAAAGCCTCTGTGCAACTTTGCTGTTATGGTGAAAATTCCAAAGAAGCTGAAGGTCTTTCCATGAAGGTAAAGTGTACCAGCTTGTGCCAAAGAAAGAAAGAAGTTCTCAAATATTAGAAAAGCATATTGGGTATCTTCTCTCCTGTATCACTGAGTTAGCATTCCTCCTAGCCCAAATGTATGTACCATGTGTTGTGGTTTTAAGTAGCCAGTTTTTTATTAGCTGGGGGGGGCTATGAGAGAGGCTTCTTTAAGAAGCTGCTGGAGATTTTTTAGCTCCGAGCCAGTCAAGGTCAGCTGGTAATGCCTCTGTGATAACATATTGAAGAAGGAGAAAAAAAAGCTAGGCAGAACATCATGGCCACTTAAGAGAGAGGAGAGGGAGAAGTTTGATTAACAACAAGGTTGGAGGGAAGAAGAAAGAGAAAATGCCTTAAACACTGGAATAGGGCCCCAGCAACCTGTGGGGGGCCATAGGGAGTGAAGATTCACCTGCAAACCCGTGGAAAGATTGGGAGACTCCATGCCGGAGCAGAGAAGTGCTAGAGGAGAGAGGCTGTGATCCTGTGGGATGTTTGATGTCCCTGTCTGGAGCAGAGGGGCCTGATAGAGTCCTGTGGGCTGTGGGAAGAAGAGACTCACGCTGAGTAGCAGAGCAGCATTTCTTGGGAGGACTGGTGGCCCATAAGAACCTACACTGAACAGCCAAGCAGCACCTGAATGACTGCACCTATGGTAAAGTGACTGACATGACAACGATACCTGAAAAAAGCTGTTGTCAGTATAATACACAGATTTTGTGGAGAAAAGACCCCACGAGGAAAGCTGGGGTGGGACTCTCTTTCTCTTCTGAGCAGCAGCAGAGACAACATCTGACTGTAACCCCCCCCACTCCTGCCTTCCCCAGCTGCTGAGGGAAGGAGAAAGATCTTAAAAGGGAGGGATGGGGGGAGAAAGGTGTCTGTAACATCCATCAAACTTCTCACTCTTAAACTCTTAAGCTCTGATTTTAGTAGTAGTAGTAGTAGTGAATACTTACTATTTAGTAGTACTTAATATTCTAAGTTAGAGCCTGTTTTGCTTGTGAAATAGTTAATAAACAGTTGCTTGTAATCCTTATCACAAAAGTTGAAGGGTTTTTTCCTTCTCTGAGAAATATTCGATCTGTGTGTGGGCTCTCGGCATTTAGCTGGAGTCAAACCATAACACCATGTAAATTGCAGTTTGTTTTGGTTTTTTTTAAAGTTTGGTAGGAAACCATTAAGGATTTTCGGTCATGGTTAACTATTTATCAAATTAATTAGTGAATTTTAACAGGGCAAAATGTATCTGGAAACTATACTGTCTTCTTATTAGATGTAGAAAAATATTGAGGGTTGCTGGTGTAATGCTTTGATGTGGATTAAGTACTATGTGTAGTCAACAAAATGAATTTGTTGTATAGTACATATGGATTTGGCTTTAATCCTTTCACAGTATCATTTCATGGGCATAAAATATTTTTATTTTTCTTGCAGAGCCATCTGCCCAGATTTTTTTGTGGGACAAGAAGCTTGGAAACCTTCAAATGACTGGGCATCTTTCAATGACTGGCTGAAAACACGAAATGCCAGCAAAATAGACAAGTACAGCCTTTGTTCCTTGTCCAGCGAGTGGACATTCTTATTCCATAGGAATTTTTGCCTCAGTAGAGAAGTAGCATTAGATCCTAAATTATTAGTGGGTCAAATATAGCTGGATGTCCACAAGTAGAAATTTCATGCAGCTCATGGGATAAGCTTGTGGTTATGTGAGGGATGCTTTTTGGAGAAAAGTAGAAGTTTGAACAAGAAAAAAAAAAGGGTTAGGGTTAGGGGTTACTCTAACCCTGAAAAGCTCCCATTATTTACTTGTGCAGAGAGTAGAAGTGAAGTGAATGACTCAAAAGAAAATAACCAGCAAAGGCTAGAAAACACAGCTCACTTCTTCTGCTTCAGTTTGATTCAGTTCCTGCAGGTAGCCACAACTTCCAGTCACCAAGCACTCTGTGACTAGGGAACATTGATTCTGCTCCCCATCAGATCACAGCCAGTTCAAAGCATACTACTTTCCCACTAGTCTATATTTTCCCCAATTTTATCTGACACATAGCTTGATTGCACAATGTTACTGTTGATTCAGAAGCAACAATTTTAAATTTGCCTCCACCATTTTATAAAATATTGTCTTCCTGGTGGAGAGAATTTACCTATAAGTCATATTTGGCTGGCTAGGTGTCTCAAAGTTTTATTTGTGTTTGCCTGTATGACAACTATTGCCATTTGTGAAATTAATTGGACTGCTATTTATAAAATCACCTTGTAATAGTGATCTAGGAAGACTGGTTTTCTCCTTTGTTTTCTCCCCTGGAGTTTCTCTTGTATTTTAAAAATGAATAATAGTAAAGTAGCGTTGTGGGTTGACCCCAGTCAACCAAGCACCTGTAACACCAATCACTCACTCCTTCAAGAGGAACAGGGGAGAGGAGAAACAAAGCAAGAAAACCCATGAGTTGAGATAAAGTCAGTTTGATAAGTATGGGAAAGAGAAAAACCAGGAGTGATGCAAAGACTGTCACTGCCTCCCAGAAGCAGACTGATGCCCAGCCAGTCTCTGAGCAGCAGCCACGATGGAGGCCAGGGGAACAGAGCTAGGGCCTTAATTAACTTTCTTTTGCATGTCTCAGAGAAGTTGATGCCGTCCTCAAGTATCTAAGGGACCAATGTGGTGCAAAGAAGATCGGTGTCATTGGGTTTTGCTGGGGTGGAGCAGCTGTCCAACATCTGATGCTGAAAAATCCTCATCTAAAGACGGGAGTGTCTCTCTATGGTGAGCCTAAAATACCTATTACATTCTGAGCAGGTATGACTGGTGCAGGAACTAATTTTGTAGGGCTATTACTGTAACAAAATTCAGTGTGAGATCTAGTGGGAAAAGGTGGTTTTGTTATTCAAAACCTGTAAGCAATTTGATTTTGCACAGTAACATTTTTTCACTTAATCATAACCAGCAAGATCTGTGTATTTGAGTGGTGTGACCAGGATTGCTTCTGTGCAACATAGTGTACAAGGGATACCAAATGCCAAGGCCTCACTGTGGCTGAGTTTCCTCCTGGCTGGTGTTGACAAAAGGGTTTCTGAGTGTCAGAAGGAGAAATCAAGGATTTGATTTCTGCCATCAACAACTATTGTTTCTGGGGATTGCTGCAGTTAAACCTGATGCCCAGACCTCTACCAGTGAGGGCAGAAGGCCTGAGGTGTCAATCAAGCCTCACGTGGGATAAAATTAACCACTTGTTTCACTACTTCCATATATGGAGTTGTTTTGAAGGTACTATATAACCTGGTGCAGAGAGAGAATGAACGTCTTTGATGTGTTCTGTCATTGGAGTCCGTTAATTAACGCCACATCTGGGCACATCTTTTATATCTTTTAGACAGTGGTCCCTCATTACTAATAGGAACAATTTTTTAACTCTCTATTTTAACCCTTGCACTCTCACACTTTAGTTCTCAATACATTTATGTTGCCTTTGACATTTTTGTTACAACCCTCTGTACTTCTACATAAAGAACAACTCTTCTACGTAACAGTCTACACTTCTACATAAAGAGCAATTTATATTAATTAGAGGTGATAGACAGTTGAAGGTATTTTTCCAGAAAGCTTATGGGGACTATTTTGCTGCACTGATTTGCTGATCAATTGAGACAATTCAATAATGCTACTTGCTAACTTTTTACATTTCTGTTGTAATAATCTCAGGAATGCAAATAGTGGCCAGGGTTGTAGCTGCCTAGTTTTACTTTACTTAAATTCAAATATATTTGGGCAGTCAAAATTACAGTGTCAATTATTTTTGAATTCATATCGGTATAAATTTGTGTAGACTGAATCCTAACCATGTATCTGGAATGATGAATATTTACAATTATCTTAAAATGGCCTTCCCAGGCTAGAGGCAAGCAGCTCCAAAATGTTCATCTTTCACAGATCTCTGTCTCTGGTAGTGATCAAAGAAGACCACAAAAATGGGGCAAGTGTAACAGTTTTTCCTTGATTTCTTCACACAGAACTGGTCTTTTCATCTTTAATGACATCTCAAACATTCCACCACAAAAGGGACTTTTAAGCAAAGTGTGTTTAATTCCATTACAAACTGATCAGCTCTAACTGATTGAAATGTGCTGTTGCTTGACTATACAGATTTGATACTGTTTTAGCTACTTTAAGTAGGATGATTCATTGTAAAATCCTCTACTCGTTCCCTAGGAGTGATCAGCCGTTTTGCAGACAAATCTGATTTGCTGCATCCTACCTTCTTCATTTTTGGTGAAAAGGATGACATCATCCCATTGGACCAGGTGAGTTTCCCACCACGGATATTTGTCTTTTTACTGCTTTTCATGCTTGTTTTGCAACTTGGTATTTAATGAAGAGAAAGTAGAAAACTAATTTGCACTTTTCTTCCACTTTCATTAGCTCTTACAGTACATCTACAAAAATTATGTTATTTATCTCAAAATCAAAAATGTTTACAGTGACACTAAAAATGTTTTCTGTTTCTGTTTGAAAATATGGATGATTGTCATCAGTTCTTAGGAAAAGAGCAAGAATCCAAAGGAAGACTTCTGTCAGGTTTAAATAGGAGACCCTCTTTAGTGATACTGATGGTCTGTAAAATCAGCAGAAAGTTCCCACCTGGACCAGTGGAATCACTGGTTGCAGGAGAATTAAAAAATCCTGTGACTACCCTTTTTCTGTCCTGCAGAGGCTTTTCCGTTCTGATATTCTGTCAACAGCCTTTCTCTGGAGCGTGCGTGAATGACTGGAGAAAGATGATTATCTACCAAGGAGATCAAAGAAGAACATACTTTTACTGAGTGGTGTTGGCTTTAATTTTCCTACCAAAAATACCAGTCACTTTGAACCTGGTGATTTTATATCTGTGCCTCTCCTCCCTAAATTTGAAATGAGTTAAAACTCTTGCCCCAGTTTTGGTTTGGGGTTGGGTTTTTTTGGGTGTGAATCCTATCAGCAGTATATTGTACAGTGATCACTACACTAACATTCTCAGGATGCTGAGCAATTGGTGCTTTTACCCTTACAGGTATTATTACAGTAACCCATACACTTTTTCGACATTTTATACAGTCACATGCTGTTATTTTACTGGAGAAAAAAAAGCCAAGTTAGACAAAGAAAGTGTAGTAACAGAAATGCATTTAGGTATAAAATTAGAAGAGAAAACAGTGGCAAGGACATACTATGTCTATCTTCCAGAAGAGTAAAAAAACAAGACAATTTGAGAACAATAAATATAGAACATATTAACTTTGTAGTCAATCAACATGGAACATTCTGTGTTACAGGTCACCTTACTGGAGCAGAAGCTTAAACAAAACTGCAAAGTTGACTATGAAGTTAAAATTTACCCTGGACAGACTCATGGATTTGTGCATCGCAAAAGAGAAGATATCAATCCTCAAGATAAACCTTATATTGAGGAAGGAAGAAAGGATATGATCAACTGGCTGAATAAATATCTTTAGCTTAAATCAATACCCATTAAAAAAATCAGTTGTTGTAGGAGAACAAAGAATAATCCTCACCATATTGCTGAAAATGTTCTTACAAACATAAAAATATTTTGTAGAACTTTTCTGCAATAACACTACTTATTTGCACTTAACTTCTAAGTAGAAGCTTAGAAAAGTCTTTTTGAATGCTGGTAACTATAAATGTAAAAAAGATTTTTAAAGTTGATCTTGTGTATCCTAAAATAATTAGAATCTAATGTGTCATATTTTATGGCACCTGAAAGTTTCATTTTTTATATCAATGTCAACATGATTAAAAGTAATTGAAACTCTGCCCACTTGAGAAATTCTCTCCTTAAAGCTGTGTTAAGAGTTGTGTAGCTGTGATATTTTCAGCCTCAAGATTTTCAGCTTTTAGGTGAATATAGTTCTGTATTGGAAGTCTGGGACATTTTGTTGGAAACAGAATATCCTATTCAAAATTCATAAAAAGTGAGCTAGAAAAAGGAAGTGGAAGGAAAACGGAAAGAGATTCATGTGAACCGAAAGGGAGCTGCAAAAAGTTGGGAACTATGACTGAAATTAAGAGACTAGAGGAATATGCAGGCCCAGAGAAGAAGGAGAATAGGACACAAAGAGACTTGAAGAGCAGGAAAACCAAGAAGAGAAAAAAGAACAAAGTAGTCTTATTAACTCACTTCTAAATAATCTGTTTTCATATGTTTCAGGCATTACTGGTAGCCTAAAAGCACTACCAGTGTCTGCCTTCCACTGTGTTGTGGTTTAACCCCAACCCCATGCAGCTGCTTGCTCACTTCCTTGCCAGTGGGATGGGGAAGAGCATTGAAAGAGTAAAAGTGATAAAACTCATGGGTTGAGATAAAAACAGTTTAACAGATAAAGCAAAGGCCACACACACAAGCAAAGCAAACCAATGAATTCATTTACTTCCTCCTATGGGCAGGCAGGCATTCAGTCATCTCCAGGAGAGCAGGGCCCCATCACACACAATAGTTACTTGAGAAGAAAAATGCCGTAACTCTGAATATCCCTACTTCTTCCTTCTTCCCTGCTCTTTAGTGAGATCACATCTGCAGCACTGTGGCCAGTTCTGGGCTCCTCAGTACAAGAAAGACATGGAGCTCCTGAAGCAGGTCCAGTGGAGGGCAACAAAGGTGATGAGGGGACTGGAGCATCTCTGTTATGAGAAAAGGCTGAAAGAGCTGGGCCTGTTCAGGCTTGAGAAGAGACAACCGAAAAGGGACCTCATCAAAGTCTATAAATATCTGAAGGGAGGTCATCAAGAGGATGGAGCCAGGCTCTTCTTGGTAATGCCAAGTAATAGGACAAGAGGCAGTGGGCAGAAACTGAAGGACAGGAATTTACACATGAATATGAGGAAGAATTTCTTTACTGTGCAAGTGACCAAGCACTGGAACAGGCTGTCCAGAGAGGATGTGGAGTCACCCGCACTAAAGATGTTAAAAAACCATCTCTGTACAATCCTGTGCCATGTGCTCTAGGATGACACTGCTTGAGCAGGAAGGTTGGACCAGATGACCCACTGTGGTCTCTTCCAACCTTACCCATTGTGTGATTCTGTGATTTCAGAAATCTGTGGAATACTGTATCTAAGATAGAAAACTCAGAATTTTGCAAGTTTTAACATTTGCTTTACTAAAAATCCACACACATATTCTCAAAACTTGCATTTGAGAATATGCTTTATGTCTAGAGGGCATTGACATAGAGGTGTGTAGGTTAGACACTCCAAACTCAGGTTTGTAAAGTTGGGTTCTACTGTACCTGGCAATTTTGATATGAAGTAAATCAGCTGCAGAGAAGCACTGAGGTGGACATAATAGACAGATGTAAGGTCTGACCAGGGTCTTCACACAGATGCTTTTGTTCCTCTGGGTATTATGCTGTCTTGTCAGTTCCTTCCTATTAACTTTAAAAGCCCTTTGATCAATTCCAAATTAATTTGACAAAACATTGAAATCCTTGGTGCTGTTTAGTTCTACATTTTTAGAAAACCTGGACACCACAGAGAAGACAGACTCACAGCACTGAGCAAAATAGTGTGATGTGGATTAATCAGTTCCTTGTATTATTTAGGTTGCTGACTGGCTGGTCAGCACACAGAAAGCCTGCACTACTTGCGTAGGGGTTGTCAGAGGATACACGAGAGAAGTGGACTAAGGAAATGTCAGGGCAGCCAAGATGCAGGGGAGTAGGAGGGCATGGGCTGAGGGTAATTCTGGGGATGTGGGGAACTGAGACCCTATTTGGGTCAATCACCCAGTATGTAGACGAAATGGAAGGGAGAACCTAGAAGAGCCCTTATGTCACATTTTGTAGACTGAGTAGGATTCTGGTCACTGAGAAAGTGTTATACTCAGGAAGGCTTGTGACCTGCATGCAAGGAATCCTTGATGCCTGAGTGACTGAATGAAGGGAGTAATATGGACTAAAGTGAAAGAGATGCCTCAGAAGAAAACCTCAGGGACTGGAGATAGGACAACAGCACCTGGCAGAGGTCTTGAAGAACAAGATCACACGTGACTGAAGGGAGAGCGAGCAACGATGAGAAGTTCTTGCTCAGCACAGCAGGTGTGTCTCCCTTGTGTCTCCACTGAAGGTGGGTCTGCCCCACTGTCCCAGGTGTGTCAGTTTCTGCCAATTGCCTCTTGTCCTACTGCTTGGCACCAAGTTTTGGGTTCTGCTCACTGGCACAAGCATTTTGGTAGCATCCGATACCTGTAATCAGTTTAACATTACACTGATTTATCTTCTAGTTCTTACTTTCCTTACTTTTTTTTTTTTACACGATGAGTGGGAGCTCTTTTATGGGTTACAGTGTAATCTTTATGGCAACAATTTTTAATCCATAAAATGATGCTTCAACCCTGATCCTTTTTCTGCATTCTCCTCTGTAAAGTTAGCATTCAATATTGGCTTTATTTACTGTGATGCCTAAAGTTGCTGTTTTAGCTTAATGATTTTTCTCAGCTTTTTTTTTTCCTAAACTCCAAAAAGGAATGGGCTTTCAGTGTACAAGCCATAGTCAGCAAAGACAAACAAAAGCACTCGCCTCCCTCACACCTGCCCCCCACCCACTCACCCAGCACATGTGTACACAGTGCCAATATTCCCATAAAATAACATGCACTCAGTCAGTGTACAAAAATGCCTACTATCTTCTGGCTTGCAGGCAGGAGGGCATCTATGCTTTATGGTAGATTATAAAAGACTGTGCACTTGCTTGAAAAGTATGTCCCTCTACACAGCACCATCTGTACTACTGTGGGGAGCTGTTCCCCTTCCTCAGCTGCAACCTCTGATTCCGAGAAACACTGCTGCTAGGTCTTTGATGGGAGTTTTTTGTCTTTTTTTGTCTTAAGAGTGGACCCTAGGAAAGGAGTTGAATTATGGCTGTGCTGGATTAGTGAGGCTTCAGGGCTGGAAGCCTGACCAGAAGTTGAACTTGATAGAATTTGGGGAATTGATGGAAGATATGATACATCCCTAGATTCAGCTCCAGCTCATGTGAATGCTGTGTTGTAACTTATTATGGCCACATTCACAGGCAAGTTTGTTAGGACTGTAGCTGCCTACCTAGCCTAGGTTTTAATCCAGCTGGGCTCCATACCTTTAACTAATGGCATTTCAATATGTTTCACTGCAGGCCATGAGTAGTAGGGGTACTGAGGGGACTATATTTCAGGTAGGTTGTTTTGTCACAGGAACACAAAACAATCAATTTCATTTAATTTAAGAAAAAGTTAGAGCCACATAGAGCATTTTGGTGCAGAGCTCCCATGGGGAAGAGTAATGGGAGTTTGATGCCTACCTCCTCTTTATGCCTTCAGAAGCCCCCAGCACATTTTACTAGTTTTCTGGTTTCTTATGTTGGCACTGAAGTATATCAAAGCCCAGTGAGTAACTGAATGCTGAATTTCAGAAAGTGAGAAGTGGAATGGGCTAATAAAGCTCCAAAACAAAGTTCCCCTTTCAGACTGTGGAGCAGATGGTGGCACCTGTAGCAATACATTTCCTTTCCTTCCCTTCCCACCACTTCTATCTGAAGAGCTGGTGAGGAAATTTTGCATCTGGGCTGGTAGTTTGCCAAGAAATTCAGCAAAGCTATGATAATGTTATTTGTTAAGGGGTTTGCAAGTTATTCCAACTGCACTAATAAGCTGTTCTTCAGTTTTACTTCCAGGTGTTGAGCCTACAGATTGTTGAAGATTTCTTTAAAGTCCTTTCTTCTTTTTCCAGAATCCTTAGAAAATGAAGAAAGTTGCTAAAATACTTCAGATGGGTGGCTAACCACAAGTAAAAAACCCATTTTCTTCAGTAAAGAGAAAACATTATTGCATCCTCTGACTCCTCTGAGCAAAAGGTTGAAGGTAATTTTTAGGCATGCAAGGAGAAAGAGATGCAGGGGGAAGGGATATTTTGCATGTTGTTGTATATATTTGCAAAGACTGTAGTTTAAATTGCTCTGTGATGTTGCTTTGGAGAGCAGTGAGCTGTGAAAGCTCCCCCTGTCACTCAGACAGCTGCTAGCAGCTCAGGGTGGGTTAGCAGTGCAAGGTGAGCTGATCCAGTCAGAAGACCTGAATAGAATGAGAGCTTGTTATTGTCCCCTTCTTTTCCCTGTTTTCCTCACCTAGCTAGTTTAGCTCCACCTTTGCTCAGAATTTTTCTTTCTGAGGCATAGAGATACCCTGGGTGAAAATTAAAGGGACAGGCTCACTCATGTCTGTTATCTACTACAGGTGAAATCAAATTCAGGCTCCATTGGGCAAGGTAAAATAGAGCTTGCCTTCTGCTCAGGTGTGTTCCTGGTGTATACAGGATGTATATCACACCTGCACTTTCAGATGTGATAACCAGAAGAATGTTCTCTCTTTCTAGTGGAATATAACAAATAGTGCAAGAAAAAAAAATAAATAAAATGGTGGAACCTTCTTTGCTAATGTAACTGTAAAATCACATCATTAAAATCCCTGTAAGCCAGAAAAACTGAAGTAACAGCTTTCTGCAGCAACATTATTAGCTGCTGCTCATTTCCAGCCCACACTTTGCTGGTGTCCCTTTGCTATGTAGCACCAAGACATAGAGTAACACTGCTGTGTTTGACTGTGTCAAGGCTGTTGCAAGCAGCCATGAACTTGTTTGGCTCACAGCCTGAACCAGGCTAAAGCTGCATAGCCTTAGTCTGCAGAGTGCTTTGCTTAAACAATCTTAGCAGGTTATGTCAACTGGAAATCATTATTCATAGCCAAAGGGCTTCCCAGTGTGTAAGCACTCACCTATGGCAAATAGGCAGAGCAGCAGAGACCACAGAATAGGAAGAGATGGCACAGTTTTAGGGTCTTTCTGGTAGGACAGAGAAAAAAGAAGCAGAAGGAGTATGATAAAACTGGAAGAGAAAAAGGTGAAGAGTTACCTGGTGGGGTGAAGAGGGAGTACACACTTGGCTGTGAAAGGGAAAGCCGTGGGAGATGAACACTGAAGAGAGAGTGGTGTTTGTTGCTGAATATCAGAGTGCTGTGGGAAAAGTAAAGCATTCAAGAACCTCAACAGGAAGGAAAAGTGATGCTGAGAACAAGAGAAAAAGAGACCTGGGGCTGACCTTTGAAGACTACCTTCTCTAGCCCATGTTCATCCTACCTTTGCAGATTTTCTTTGCTTGCCAAGGATATGTTGAATTTAGTCTCTCTGTGAGGACAGCAAGCTGAAAAAACACATAGGTAAGTGAAAGGTGATATAGCAAAGAAAATAGTGAAAGGGAGATGGTAAGGCAGGGCATGCAGACATGGGATGTTCAGGTGGGGAAAGACACTGGCAGTGACAGTGTTTCCTGAAAGTCGCAGGTATCCCATGCCTCTGCTCCATCTTCCTTACTTGGGCCAGGAATCAGCCCTGGCTGAACACTAGATAATATTAGCAGAGGTGCCTTGGTTGGAGAAGAGCAAAATGTCAGCAGTACTAAGTAGAGGTAGAGCCCCTCTCTGGAGAGAGATAAAGGGAGATCTGCTTCAAAAGAGAGGCAATGAGTCAGCACTGGAGAGGCAAGGCAGGAAACATTTCTATTTCCAGGTGCCCAAGAGATTTGAGGACATAAACACTTCTTGCTGTCGCTAAGCCTTTCTCCATCACACTGCAAGCAATGGCACTGTAGGAGACAGGTGGCCTTGTGTTGCTTCATGGATGTTGCTGGGTGATTTGTAGATCCTATGCCAAAGCACAGGTGAAATTCCCAGAAACTGCTCAACCCAAGATAATGGCAGGAAGTAGTCAGCCAAGTTGGTGGGATGATGGAAGTTAATCCTCAGTATGACAAAAGCCTCTTGGAGAAAAATGGCCATCTGGGATTTTTTTCACCCACAACCTTCCCTTGCCCTAGTTTCACTGCCTCCCCAAATGCACTTTTTTGGGCTGATGCCAAGTGGCACCTGCAAAGGGGGCTGAAGAGAAACATGTCAGGGTTTTGGTAGAAAGTCAAGGAATAAGACAGCAATTCAAAAAAAGAAGAATGTAAATCAGGAATTAATAAAGTGCAATAAGTTTTAGATATTAATTATTTCTTTCCCCTATGAACATTGGGGAATGGTGGGTTTGAAGAGAGGAAAAGATCTGGAAGAGAAAGGAAAAAAAAACATGTCTGTACTGGTTCATGTTATACCAGTAGGAGGAAGGTGGGGAAGACTCAGCAAATGCCTGCAGGCCAGTGGAGTGGAGAGGGTACTATACCAAGCCTTATTGCTTTCCAGCTGGCTCAGATTGCTGGTCTTTGCTATTCCCATGATATCTTTGATTGCATCTGTCTGATGTACAAGATGCCTCATTCACCACTCAAGAGAGGGATTAGAGTTCAAATCGCCATTCCAGCTTGTCACTCACCAAGGAATTAAAATCTTCTTTGAATGTGGAATTTACTGACCCCATGGGAAAGCCTAAGACTAAGGAAACGATGCTTTAAACATGAGATCACTGAAATAAAATAATGCGTTAGCTGGAGAGCATTCAGCTTTCCGAGCTGTGGTGGAGAGCCACTGGACAACATTACACAGGCACCTCAGTCATGCATGCTCCAGCCAGATGATCACAAACACCCCAGCCATTTCCTCCTCTGAAAGAATAGCAGAGTATAGTTCAGGGACACCAAGAAATTGATAGTTTTTAAAGAGTTTACATGGCCACCATGGAAGAGGCTTTGATCTGTGTCTTTCCTCTGTGGAGGAAATGATCCTGGTTTATGGTCATGGTCACAAGTCTGGGTCAGGAGCTGTGCAGAAAAACACCTGAGATTTCATCTGAGCAGAAGACCAATGCTAATAGTGATGACTTAAGTGAACTTATATAAATATGTCCACATGGGAAGACCAGCTTCCTGCAGTGCAAGCCTGTGATCTCTGCTAGCTCAGCCATGCTGTGAGGTTTTACAAAAGTGAGCTGAACTAAATGTGCACAACTGTAGAGAACAGCAATATCTCAGGAAACTAGATGGTTGGGAAATGATACACAGTCACTTTGGGTGCTCTGGGTTCCTCCAAAAATTACTCACATCTGTGGTTTTATAAAGTCTGAGGACCTGCCCTGCTCCCCTCCCCGCCCCCACCTCTGTTGTAAATGGCGGGAGAAAAGCGGCAATTGATACGATTGATCAGCAAGACTCAATCTTTATTAAGCAAGCAGTTACATTTATACCATACATAATTAAGCTCATACATATTGCAAAAGCGAAGCTCATTATTGGTTACCTTTAAAATTATTTACTCCTCCTTCTGTTTTCTATGTGGCTTTTGTTCACTACTTATTCTGCTGACTTCTACTTTTTATCTATCCTATTTTATATAATTGTTAATATCTAATGTCCTTGCCCCACATCTTTCTCAACTTCTCTTTGTCTTTCTTCAAGTTCTCTTTGTCTTGCTAGTATACCAGCTGCACGTAGCTGTACCCTGTCTACATGACTTCTCTCAGCAGCATCAGGTCTACGTGCCCTCTCTCAGCTAACCATTCCTCCACACAACTCCTTCAAATTTTGAAAAAATGTCTTCAGAATTGTCTAGGAAATGAAGTCCTTTAAAAAATGAACAGTGGAGTCTAGGTCTTACTATTTTATGTTGGTTTGGAGTTTTTTTGGTTGGCTCTGTTTGTTTGGGGGGGGTTTTGGTGTTTGTTTGTAGTTTTTTTGTTTTGTGTTCTTTTATTCTTGGTCTAGCTTCTTTTCATACTACACATAATTTTGTTAGAATAATTCTGAACTTAACTCCTTTGGAATATAAGTATAATTTGAGCCAAAATATGCTGCCAGTTGAAGCAATTCTGTTGTAGTTGACAAAGTTACTATGGATTGATGGAGTTAAGAAAAGAACAAGATATTACTCAAGGTCAAAACCTCCTTTTTTGGATAAGCGCCTTTCATCTCTGGAACAATCCTTGCTAATGTCTCTGCACCAGCAGCTCTCTCCAGCTCTCTGATGAGGGAGGACTCTCAGCCTCCCACGAGCGAAGCCTGTTTTCATGTGGTCACTGAGGCTGATGAAATCTCTTTGGAAGACTTAAACTGTATCTAAGCTCCCATAGGGATGAAGTACAGCTGGGCATTTTACAGATTATGTCATGCCTGCAGATCATCCCTCAGAGGGCGGTTCCCTGGATGGGTTGTGCAAACTGAAAAATCTCCAGAGCCCACAGCAGTAGACAGATCCTACAGTTCTTACAGGGCAGGATAGTAAGAAGGTAAGCGGAGGCCAGCAGGGATCAGGGTCTTCCTCAAGTCAGCCACAGCTGTCCTACCTCCTTTTTTCTGTGGAGAAGAATCATGGTTGCAAGGTATGTTGAAGTTGAAATCCCTACCCCCACCACAGATGTCCAACCAACAGCATCTTGTCAGGTTAAGGAAATTTTTCTGCCTGCATATCTGCATGTCTGCCCACTATTCTTTTTTTGTCCCAGGTCCTCAGCCATCCATGTATCTAGGTATTCACTTAGTGTCATCTCATACCTGAGTTTGATCATTGAACCACAGTGGCAAGGAAAGCAGAAGCTCAGACTCCAGAAGGTCCCCTGCTCAGAAAGATGAAGTCTTGAAGGTCTTAATGCAACAGATCACTTCTATGGAATTGAATTTTAAAGCGGTTAAGGGAATCTAAAGCACTTTTCCTTAGTTTAATATCTCTTCCTGGAGTCAGTTGGGTCCAGTTTCCATGTATTATATTTTTCCAGACCAGTCTTGATTTCTTACCTCTTCCCCTCCATAGTATCATCTTGCACATGTAGCAACAGACACACCAGCAGCCATGCTCCTGGGAAAGTGACAAAAGAATTCAACTCAAGATGTGAATTTTCCAAGATTTTAAATGTTTATTGCAGAGAATTAAGAAAGCTATAAAGCTTCTTTCTTCTATGTCTATCTGGAACACATACATACAGTTCCATACAGACAGGGATACAGTTGCTTATTCTATCTTCCAGCAGAGGAGTGCAGTGTTTGGTGGGGCGATTTTCACTCCTGATGCCATATTTGCAGTAGATTGCTCAGAAGCAACAGCTTATCTGTAAGTAAGACCAGACAGATACTTTGAATGTTAATAAGTCACTAGGACTGCATGACATTTGCCTTAAAGTCCTGAAGGAATTCAAATGTGAAACTGTGAACTGCTGGCTAAGCTATATAACCTGTCTGTCATTAATGTTTCTGTCCCTAAGCACTGATGGATTGCTGGCATAACCCCTACATTGTAAAAAAAGACTGATGAGTCTGACTCCCACCCGTAGTAAGAGAGAAGTGTCTACTATATAGAGTAAGACTGATGAGTATGTTAATAACAATCTGGTGAGAAAGTTGATGTGGCTCCTGTAGAGGGAAAGCTTGCATCACTACCACGCTGGTTTCTGTGAGGGTCTCAATAAGAACAGGAGAGGGAATCACAGAATTACAGAATGGGTGAGGTTAGAATGAAAGACAGTGGGCCATCTGGTCCACCCTCCCTGCTCAANAATAATTTCAGTTGGAAGACTACAAGGATCACCCAGTCCAACTTTCCAACTTCTTCAGGGCTCACTAAGGTTTAAAGCATGTTATTAAGGGCATTGTNAATCTAGAGGGTTCTTGAATGTCTCCAGTGAGGGAGACTCCATAAGGATCCAGGAGACTTCCAAAAAGCCATTGACCAATTCTTCACCAGGAGTTCTAAAAGAACTAAGTTACTAAAGGGTTGGAGGAAAGGTCCTTTTATGGAACGAAAGCTGAGTAAAGGATGAGAAGCAAAAGGTAGGGAACACACCACACTTCTCAGGGTGGAGAAGAATAAGCAGAGGAAAGAGAAAAGGGAAGAGAAGATTTGGGAAGAGAAGATTTGGGAAGAGAAGGTTTGGGAAGGGAAGGTTNAAATGCCTCTTAAACACTGACAGGCTTGGGGCATTGATCATCTCTCTAGGAGGCTGTTCCAGTGGTTGACTACCCTCTTGGTAAAGAAATGCTTCTTAATGCCCAGTGTGAACTTCCTCTGGCACAGCTTTGAACCATTCCCAAATTCCCTGCCACTGGATCCCAGGGAGAAGAATTCAGCCTCTGCTTCTCCACTTCCTCTCCTCAAGAAGCTAGGGAGAGCAGTGACGTTCCTGTCACAGCATAGCCCATGAATTGCTCTTGGGGCTAGTTTTATTCAGCATCTTCATGGATGACCTAGAGAAGTGACTGAACTGTCAAATCTCCAAGTTTGAGGATGAGACTGACTTTTCTTTGGTTGTTGAATACTGTTCTGAGAGCAAGGAACTTCAGAAGGATCCCCCAAAACTAAGCAATTGGGCAGAAAAGTGTCAGATGAGTTTCAACATAGATACATGTAAGGTAATACATTTGGGGAAAATAATCAAGTGCACTCCTATGTGATGATGAACTCAGTAGCTGCAGATCAGGAAGAAGATCCTAGACTTGTCATTTATTACCCTATAAATGGCTTATGCAGCAGCCAAAGTAAATGTTGGACATCGCTGGCAGGAGTATTTAGAGTTAGACAGAAGACAGTATTTTAGCACTATATCAAACTATATCATGATCCTGTATCCTGATCTTGAGCACTGGGGGCTGTTCTCATCTCTGCACTTCAAGAAAGACAAAATGGAGTTAGAGAGGCTCAGGGAAGGGTAACTAGAGCAATCAAAGGGATGGAACAATTGTTTATGAACTACAGAAAAGGTTCTTCAATTTGGAGACGGGAAGGCTGAGAGTTTATAAAATCTTGAAGGTGGTTGAATAAGATGAATGCAGTTCTGTCTATGACTAAATTCTGCAACATGAAGCTGAGAGCTTCTCTCAGTTCTCAGAGAATTGTTTTCTAAAAGGCTGACTTGCTGCCCACTCCTTTGATACTATCCCACAGACAGAGGACTTCACAGGTAGCCCTTTAAGAGAAAGGACAAATAATCTAAGATGCTACTGCTTAGGGCTGGCATCCGCTCCTTCTCTGGAAACCCTTAGTCCCGAGAGGCCACAAGGTAAACTACCTCCCATGTTACCTGCTTGACCCATCTGAAAGCTGTCACCCTGGCAGAGAGAGACCAGAAAGGTGATAAACTAGCCAGGTCAGACAATCACTCACCTGGTATTTAAATAGCAGGTGTGGGAGTTTTGGAGAGAAGTGATTGCAGTGTAGGGCCATGGAACTTAGTGCCTTGTTCTCTCTGTCCAAGGGGTGCAGCACACTTGTGCTACCACAGCATTTCATTAGTGGAATGATTGAAAATGTCTGAAACAGATCAGAAAAAAACACTCTTTGATGCTATATCCTCTGTGAGATGGTCCAGTGGCAAATTCCTTATGGAAAATGTAAGAGCAAGAAGAATGTAGTAATGAAGCCATTATGGATGAGGAAGCCTTCTTTTGTTTTGAACATGCTTCTAGTTCTTTTATCTTACCTCTTGAGGAGACAGTGAGCAGTAATTTATTTTCAACTTGTTTATTCCCCTCAAGGTTTTATCATATCTATTTATTTTAGCTATTACAGCTTCTCTCTGTCAATTTTTCTTTAGAGAAGAAGGTAGTGTTGCAGGCAGCCAGGAGTCCATGTCACTGGATGTCTTTCACATAAAATCAGGCAAAACTTTTTTCCAGGAATGGCCTTGCCTGAAGCAGCCCTGGGGATACCCTGAGGACATCCCTTTGCATCCCGATTTTGTGGACAGCCTCAGAAGAGACCCATGTAATGCCTTGTCATCAGATAAGAGTGATACTGGGGACAGTGTCTCAAGCAGCAGTGGTCTGTAGGGGTTGGTGGAAGATGTTTTGCAGATTTCTGGCCTGCTGCCCTGTGAAGATGAAGATGTAGAACTGAGGTGAGGTAGTACAGGAGGGATCAGCCTTCTGCAGGGAGTGGGAGCATCCTTTTCCTTAAAGACCATTGCTAGAGGCAGACAAGAAGCTGCTGAAAAATTGAGGTAGGCAGGAACCATGGTTTTACCTTGTCCCAAGGACACTGATAGGTCTTTATGGCCCTGGCCAGCCTCTCCTGGGCCTCCATCTGCAACCTTTGCCCATGACAGCCCTGGGCTTTTAGTCCCTACCTGAGCTGTGTTGTGGTCACTACCACTTTCACAGCTATGCCAGGCCATAGCCACTGTTTGTTTGGACCCTGGCACATGGACAGACTTCCTGGCTTGACCTCATACCTGCCTGGCAATCATTGGACTGTAACAGGCACTGTGTGCCCCTGGCAGAACTGACCCTGACCTGCAAACTCACTTCTCAGCTGGACCTTGGATCTGCTTTGCCACCACAAGCTCATCTGGTGATATGGACTCTCAGTTGAATCTGTGTCCATCCCTGGGCTTACCTGCTCTCACCTTGTGGGAAACTATAGAACAAGACTTGGCAGAAGGGACCTTTCCCTGACAACCTTGTTATCTCCCTTGTCTCCTGGATTGCTGTTGCTCAGGAGCAGCTGGCCCATCTCTCTGCCTCGACAGAAGAAAACTTTCCCAGAAAAACATTTTGTTCCTGCCCCATCACACAAGTCCCACTCTTTTTCTGCAAGTCCAGCCTTTTTTCCTGCAAGAACTCACCACAACTCTTCCCTTCCCATTATCTGTCTCCAAGCCATTCAGAGCCCCAACCAGCCCAGTCTCCTGCAATGGCACTGTCTCCCCAGTCTAGGTTGGGAGCTGCAAGATGAGTTGCCTCCTGAACAGTCCTTAGCTGTACCTAAGGACTTAGGACTTTGTTTGTGGTGACAAATAAATCATTATGCTTCAGGGAGAAGACTGCTGTGAACCCTGGTTACTGGATATTGAATATTGTTTTAAGCCTTGGAGGACAGGCTGGGAAAGATCACAGAGAAAAAGGTTAAAAATAAAGTCCCTGTCCCTGTGCTAGGGTGGAAGGACACTGCCCCAGCACTGCTCTGAGGCATTGGGATCCAGTGCTCATGCATTCCATTGGATTAACACTGCCTCTTGCAATCATTCTGCACCCAATACACCTAATAGCAACGTGAGGGGAGGAGGTTGAAATGGGACTGAGCAGATATGGTGGCTGGTGGGTGACCAGAGGCTTCAGGTGTCAGGAGCTTTGCCAAAGATGGGGAATATGATTAGGAAGCACTTCTGGGGAGCAGGGCCTGGGCGATAACTGGAAAGTGAGGTGGGACATTGTACGGCACTGCCAGAAAGGCGGCCAGCAGATTCCTCAGTGATGGGGTAGCGCTGAATAACCTCAGAGCACAAATGATCTGTGCAGCTGGTGGACTCCTCTGAGCACCCTGCCTGTGCTGAGGAGAGCTCAGGGTCCTAGCTCTCTTCCCAGGAGGCAGCCTACACCTTGTAGCACCTTGCAGATTGACTTACCAGCCTGCCTGCTGATGCTGGGGGGGGGCGGAAAGTGTTGGAAGCTCACAGAATTATTAGCAGAACAAGTAGGAAGCCAATGGGGAAAGTCAAAGAGCAATTCCCACCCTTGCATCAGGCACAAGACTGGTTCTGAAAAAGGCTGGACAAAATTTAGTGCTGGAAATGAAGGGATTGTGACTGCTCTGAAAAGCTGCTGTCATTGATGTTCTGGGCAAATGCTTGTGGTAAGTTTGAAAATATATAGACAACTGAGTATTGGCATAGACTAAATATTAAAAGAGTAGTGCCATTTTTGGCCCTGGTGAAGGAGCTTGCTGTTCATGCTTTATCAGCTTTCTCTCACACATACTCCTGCTGATAAGCCTCCATAGCACCAAAGAGTGCTCTCTTGGGTTCAAATGGCATTAAATCTTCCATTACTCTAGATGCTGTTGGTACCTCTGATAGTACAGAATGGGAACTAAAGAGCCATGTGGGTCTGGGTAACTGAAATAGACCTCCTCACTCAACTCCTGTGGAAATCACTAGGGTCATTAGGCAGTGATACTGTGAAAAAAGGGTTCCCTCTAGAGCTGACACTTGAGAAACTGAGTGTCCTGCTGAAAGTGTGTTGGAACAGCCAGTTCTGTGGGTGGTTATTAGGGTACACCAGGGCACCAGACTGGAGTCAGATGGATTTATCTCTGAAGATGCAGCGTTCCATTTGCAACCATACATCTGTCATCATCTGACTTTTGAGCACTCACTAATAGGAGATCAACCCTGATACTTTAGAGTTGTGTATGGTGTGTACTTGAAGAACTGCTGCTATTCTCATGGGAGCGAAATGGGCTGCTGTGTGTATGCCAAGGAAGAGGGACAAGGAGGAGAAGAAAGGACTGAAGGACTAGTCCTTCTGGACTAGGTCCCTTCACTGTAGCTACTTTAGTCCAGCTGTTCCTCATAAGGTTGTCACTCCTACAACTTTGTGGCACTGGCTGTCACATCTGGCTCCTGGAAATGTTCACATTCTATTATTTTTCTGTGTACTGTCTATTCTGAGCCAAACTTGCAAGAGACGGGATATTCATTTTGCTAAACCAACAATAATGCAAAGGAGGAAAAGGAGGCATTTTCATATGGTATTTCTTGTGACATATCATAGGCAATTCCCAATGCTTGTGTGTCAGAAACCATGAATATGCGCCTGCAACACATCTTTGCAGCAGACAAAAGTGGACAGAAGTGCTATTAAGACCCACTTGTAATTCATCCGCTCTTCTACTTTTCCTTTTCTGTTCACCTCCAATGATTGCCTACAGAGCCTGCGTGAAGGATGTGTAGAAATCCTCAATCAACCTTGTCTTACTGCTAGATTTGTTGTGGGTTTACTTATGGTGCTGAAGGCAAATTGATCTGTGTGGCTGGAGACAGTATGTCACCAGGTCCACAGCCTGGGACCAACTTTCCAAGAGACTAAGGAAATTTTGGTTACATCATATTTCCATATTCTGTCAGTCTTGACTTTGACCAATATTTTGTTTGACAGCAGGAAAAAATGTGTGCAGAGTGGGTGAGATAATTGTAGGTGTTAAAGTATGAAGTCCTGAAATACACCAATGTGGACTTCACTAGTAGTGCAGCAGGCCTTAGGACCCCCAACAGGTGCCTTAAATTCAGGGAATAGAGAACAGGGATTCCCACACACACGTGTTACACAGTACATGACATATTCCTTGTTCATAAGGAATGCAGGACAAGCCCTGCAGATGTAGTGTCAGATGAATAACATCGGGGACAAGCCCTCAGTGAAATTGCTGCTCATTGGTGCACTGCAGGTGCTGTGCAAGAGGTCTCTTCTCTAAACCAAACTCCTCAGCAGGTCCCAATCTTAATAGGAATGAAAAACATAGGGAATCTGTCTCTTAAAAATTTAACTGGAAAATCAGGAAGACTACTGTATTTTGGTCCTAGATCTGGAAGCAGGTTTAAGATAGTGATTGGAGAGAACGAGAGAGGGACTGGGAGATTCAGGGAACCTGGGATCCTTTCCCAATGTTGCCTTGTAACTGTAACTTTAAGCAAGTCCCCAGGGACACTTCTCAGTTCGACTTCTGACTTGTGTCTCAAGTAAAGGCAACAGTCTCACACTTTCTGTCTATCAGAAGATTAGATAATACAAAATCCATGATCCTGGAGAGCAGTGATTACACTATACCATTTATTCCAGTGCTGAGTTCTTGGATATTGGATACATTTCTTCTATATACTCACACCAGCCCCCACTGTAATGTTCTTGCCTGTAAGGACTTTGCACACTGAAGGCCTTTTCCAATCATTGGAGCATCCTTCAAGAATGGGTATGAAGAGACAGCCTTGAATGGCACAAGACTTTTAGGTCTTCAGCAATATAATTTCACTCCCTATCTCTCACCCAGAAGCACAGAGACCGCTGGGACCCTGACTGTACTACTCATGTTGCCCTCTAATTTGCACCATCTCTGAGTGGCAGAGATGTGACTCGCTCTTCACAGGTTTGTTCCAGCAGTCCAGTGCATCTTACCTTATTGCTCCTGTGTGGAGCAGAGCACTGAGTAACAAGCCCATGGCATAATAACCCTCCCTTCAGAGATCAGGTGATAAGGTTCAGTCCTGCGCTAGAGATTCAGAGTACTTATGTTTATGAGAGCTGCTGTGCTCTCTTCTGTTAGACTGCCTTTCACCTTTCCCAGCTTCCTCATTATTCTGTGTCCCCAGAGGGAGTACCAAGGCTCATCACTACAGATCCCTAAGTCACAGCTGCATGCACCCCAGCTTGATACATAAACTGATCTGTTTCCTTGAGAGGAAAAAGCAGTGCTTCAGAGCCAAGATCTAGGACCTACACGGTGTCCATGCACCCAGGAGCTGCTTTCAACTCCATGCTCAAATGGAAGAAGGAGGACCCTGGCACAGGAATACTGTTTGTGGGGAGGTACTGAGATAAGTGAAATGATTATAGGTCACCATTGCTACCATTAATAATTTCAGCTTCATCATAATGCTCTGTAGTAGTGGTGCGTGTGAGGTCCCTGACCCACTGGGGCCCATGAAGGGTCCTTGAACCAGCCATGGTTTGTGCCTGGTCTCCAATGCTCACTGATGGGCGCCTTTGGTAGCTGTGGGCAAGCACCAGCAGCCCATGGTCATTCTGAGCCCTGCCATCAGGAACGGACTCTTGCTTGGCACAGCCCCAGCACAAGAACCATGCACCAGCCCAGGGAGCTGCTTTGGTCCCTCACCTGTAACAAGAGGCCAAGCTGAAACGAAGGGCTGAACAGGGTGGACCTGCCAAAGGGACCATGGCAGTTTACAATGGGCAGCTAGAGCAGAAACAACCCCACCCCGAATCCTGAAACACGTACCCCTCCATAAGGAGGGTAGATGGGTAGCCCCCTTCCTCCTCCCCTTTACCCCTCTCTCTTCTCTTCCAGCGATGACCTTCAGCAGGGGGACAGTGTGCCCCCAGGCCCAGGGACATGAGGAAGGGGCGGAGCGTTACGCTGAGCCCCGTAACGCCTGGCAGCCCCTCCAGCTGCTCTGCGCACACTGAACCCAGCCCAGAGGCAGCAGCGGGGGAGAGGACGTGGTGCACGGCTGTCTGTCTGTTCTGTGCTGCCGGAGAAGGTGAGAGGCTTAGTACAGATGGGAAAGGAGTACGGGAAGAGAAGTTACAGCTGTGGCAGGATGAAGGAGACCGGACAGGCATGTAAAAGGGCACCCACCCCTCACAAACTGGTTTTGGAGACGTGGGCGCAGCGTGCCGGCACAATGCGGAGTGCGCCCATTTCCCACATCGGGTTGGTGGTGAGCTCGTGGATGGCTTTGCCCTGAGAGGTTGCTTTTGGTCTTGTGTCCGGTGGGATGGTGCCGCAGTAGCGGCTGGTTGGTTGGAAGGAGGGTGTGATGTGGCTTGGTCCCAGTGAGATTGCTGTTGATTTCTGTCCGTGGAGGCGGCTGTGTGGAGATTGTGGGATTCAGTGTGCTGGGGAGAGGCTTATGGGACTCTCCTGGATGTTTCTGCCCCAGAAGGGCAACACGCAGTTCTGCTGCGGGAATGGTCGTGCAGTTTTCCGCAGTGAGGCTAAGCACTAGCTTGGTGACCAGGTTTAAAACGAAGCTTATAAATCTACCAGCAATAAGGCCAGAAGCAAACATTGCTATAATCTGTTCTGATCCCTTGCTGTATTAAACGTGGTTTGCACTATAGTGGGCTTTTTAGGGGGGAAAAAGTGCCATTCTTGAGCTGAAAGTTCCAGAGATGGAAGGATACTCTTCCATACTATTGGGGATTTTTAGGGGGTAAATATCTGTCTTCACAAAATCTGCACCACAGCTGAGATCTGAAGTGGCCTCAGGTCAGCTTCATCTATTGGTGAAATTCTAATACCCAGAAAGGTACATGCAGTTTATGGAGTAACTCCTTCACTATCTGTTTGATAAGCTATAAAGACTGCTTCTGTGAAAGTTTTGATGTCGTTTTCAGCTCTGTTGTCATTGTCATGATTCATCTCTAGTCCTTTTTCTGTCAAACTGGGGACACCAGTGCTAGCTTGCTGAACTCTAGGCTCACTGATATCATTAAAAAGATTGAAAACATCCAGTAGCTAGTTCTGTTGACCTATCAGCTGGCCTCCAGAAGAGTTCAGAAACTTTACTCAGACTTTGTTCACATCAGTGTATTTTTAACATTTCAAAAACATTGTGAGATAAAGAAGAATACAAAGCAGACCGAATGGAGAAAATAAATCTAGAATTAAAAATACAAATTCCACTGTTTGTGATATTCTCAATTGTAGTGCAGAAACCATTAGCAGGTGGCCAGCTTTTCAGAAATACAGCTCTCCTAACTCAGCTGATTTTCAGAGATCAGGTTTCAGACTATCTCATGGCATCTGTATGTAGGAACCTCTGATGAAAACTGGAGCTCACTGTAAGAGGCACATTGTTTCAGAACAGATCTGTTCTTTCCTTACAATCTGTTTTAGTCTACAGCTGTATCTATTTTTTTTGTTTATAGTGAAGCTTTATTTATTTAGCATCTGGAAAATGCTAGTTTGTCTTTCGCAGCAGATGTTTCCTGCATCGGATGTTTTTTGGGCATTCTCTTCAGCAGAGTTAATGCAAAAGTGGGATCTGCAACATTAGAACATTTGTACTGTTAGACTTGTATGTCTGTCATTAAGATGTATATGTATATCACTGTAGAGTATTTCTGGTACAGTTATGTATCATCCAGTGTCTTAAGGCAGACTGCAAAGGAAGTGAGGCTATACCAGGTCTACATTTCTGGATTTACATAGTGCCCACTAAGCAGTGCCCATTAAGAACCTAGATATGTCTGATTAATATGACATTTCTTTTCTTTGTTTGTTTGGTTTGTTGTTTTTTTTTTAATTTTGTTTTTCCCTGTCACCCACTGAATGCCAGACTAAAATCCTGCCTTCTTTGGTCATTGCAAATTTTTTTGTATGTGTGTATGTGCCTGCACTAGATTTACCAAACAATGCGTTATCTACCCAAACCCTTTTTGTGCCATTCGTAAACATTTTCTAGATGATTTCAGTGCTTTCTTCTAGATCATCAACAAAGGTAAAAGTATTATAGCAGAGGCAGGATTTAACAAAATTAATCGTCTAGGGTGAGAACACCAATAAAATGTATTTTCCGCTATACAGGGCTTATTTTTAAATTAATTAAGAATGTGTAGCTTACTGATTTCGACCACGATGAATTCGTACAGATAACTTTCAGGAAATGACCAGTGAATGGATTGTTTCTGGCAGATGCTATATGAACCAATACCAGGATGAGAATTTAGAAGTTGGTGGAAATGCTTGCAGGTGGTGTCCTTACCTGTCCTAAACAGAAATGAACATGGTGGTTTCATAATAACAGACACTGAGTGATCTGAATTACTTGGTGCATAAGTCCATTTGAGCAGAAGTCATTTATTAAAGGTGGTGCAAAAGTATTCAGGTAGAAACAAGGTAGGCAAAAACCATAAAAGGACATGAAGAGGAAGTGGATTTTTCTCCCAATGCCCCCCAGTAATTTGGAAAAACTCTGGAGTCATAATGGATGTATAAGGTAGTGCAGCTTGTGTAGTGTTCCTACAGAAAGAGAACTCAAGTCCACAGGATGAGGCAGAGGGTAATTCTAGCTGAATGTGTGAGAGGAGTCATTCCCCCTGAGACAATCAGTGTTTTAACATGGAGGGTTGCAAGGTAGAAAAAATGGTGGGGCTTTAGAACAGAGCCATAAAACAGATCTGAAAGCTGGACAATTGATCTGGACAATCTGAGAGCTTGGTTTGACAATTAGACAGAAGATTATGTGAAGGCATTGAACCAATAAGAAGACTGAGAGGTGTCTTGATCATGGAACATAGAGATGTTTATTTTCAATTCAAAATGTGATCACATTTTCTGGAAGTATCATATCTATTTTTAAACTAACTGATATGGGCACCACAGAAGCACAATGTGCCAGATGGTTTGTGGAGCCTAAGTAAAGCATTGTTTAAATACATAGCCTGATTTTCAGTCTGCTTTACTCAATGTAATTAATGGAAAATATATTCTCATAGGCTGTGGTTGTACCTCTGACCACAGTGCATATAAGCCCTGCAAGAGTCTGGAGAAATTTAACAAGTATGAAAAACTTCTCTATCTGCAAAATTTCAGCAGTGAGTTAAATAAATTTAGGTTAGGAAATCACATAATACATAACAGTAAGAATGTTCACGCTGACGTTTATAATTGACTTTGGACCAACCCTGAATGACTTTTTGTAAGAGATAGCCCAAATGCTGTTTGTTATTTGGATTGGGTTAGAAGGTCAGACAAGAAAATGGACCCTACGTGCCATGTGCTCAAGGCCATTTTTAATAGAACATCTTGATATGAGAGGCTGAAACAGCAGAGACTCCTCAGCTTGAAAAAGAGAATGCTCAGAGGGGATCTTACTGGTGTGTATAAATACCCGGTGAGAGGGAATGGAGAAAAAGGAGCCAGACTCTTCTTGTATTGATCATTGACGGGAGTCTCCATCTGTGGAGATACTGAAAACCTGACTGAACACCTTCCTAGGCAACCTGCTTCAGCTGCTGATGCTTGAGCAGGGAAACTGGATTAGGTGATCTCAGGAGGTCCCTTTCAGCCTAAACATCTTCTGTGATTCTGTCATCGTAGCACTGTCTCTGTTCTACAGAGATCACACTGGGTTTGGCTCTTGACATGTATGAATTGTTTTTCTGCACTAGATATATTAGTAATTTTCATTGAAGAACAAGAATAACGTTATGTAGACTAAGACACTATCTCCATAGGCGAGCTACCCCTCAGCTTCTCAGGTGGTTTAGAAACATCTCGTGATTGTGTAAAGGATGTGAGGTTTTTGCTACTGTAATTAGAGATTCTTTTAAGGAATTAGGCTTTCTTGTAGTCAACAGCCTGGAAACAGGATCTCCAGCAGAGATGAAGCACAGAAAGGACAGGGAGAGAAAGAAGAGTTTTGAATAGGGGTCTGCCTGCTGCCTTCAGTGCAACAGAGCCAAATGGTGAATGCATCCTGGCCAGGGCCCTGGTGACCTCCTCCTCAGTCAGTGCTTGTCACTCTGAAAAGGGCAAATGGCACTTTAGAAGGTATTAGAGGTAGGTGCAGAGCACCCAGACACAGTCTACTCAGTGGTGGCCCAAATCTGGCCCTCACTTATCTTCCTAGCTAATGGCAGTGGCATCTCAGAGAAAGACCTGACAACTTTGGCTATTTCCTGAAGTATGGACTGTGTCTTGTAATTAATGTCTTCAAGGGCAGCAAGGACCAAAGTCTACAAACTGTTCTGGAGTGACTGCAATGGGGCCTTCCTTCATATGGAGCCCTGATCAGACCTGCAGGTCACAGGCCCTCAAGAAATTCTACCCATATCCTCTGACTGATGTGTTTTTCCAAACTGGCTGTTTCACTTTAATGCTCTAGTCTGTACCCAGACCATTTGCCCTCTCATGAGGGAGTCACGTAGGGCCATGAATGGAAGTACAGATTTGTGTCACCTGTATTGCAGTTGACTTGAGCTGTGAAATGGAAGGACACAAGAGTTTTTTGGGTTTGTTTTTTTTGTAATTGCAAAAGCTTATGGACTGAAATGCTTTGACTCTGAAAGCTGAAGTGAGAACCAAGAATATACAGAAAAGCATATCCTCCCATTCACAAAAGCAAGTTTTCACATAGGAAATAGGAGAGAAGTAATGAACCATGTAAAATGGATGAATCATGTTATAAATAATTCAATGCAAATTAAACCATATTAATTAATATATATTTGAAAAGCATATAACTATTGAATAATACTTAAACTGGATGCAGAGAGAAGATTCTAACCTTTGGGCTAGATAACACTAACAGGTGGCCAGCATGCAAGGGAAGAAATTTTATCTAACTCAAGTTTGAGAAGTTAAGTTATCTGAGAAGATCATGAACCATTTGCTGACAAGAACTTGTATATGACCATGAATTTGATATAGGAGAAAAACTGTCTTACGGAAAAGATACTTTGATATTTTAAATCTAATGTGTTCTGCACATGACAAACAGTTATCTCTTCTGTTGTTCCACTCCCTATTTAGCCACAATCTAGTATCAAAGGGAGGTCTATGCCTTTCCAAGATCTATTACATTTTTCTCCATATTCCACCTAAATTTTTCTCTATATAACACCTAAATGTAGAAATGCCAGTTTAGAAATGTTGTTAGCAGAGCAGATCCGTTTGTGGGTTCTGTGATGCCCCTGCTGTCTGGAATTTCACAAGTCGTGTTGGCTGAGCAGCAAACAGGAGGACATCAAAGCAAAATCTCTAAAATACTTTCCAGACCATCCTTCTCTGTGAGTTCTCTCCAGCCTTCCATTCATCCCCTCCCATGCAAGCACTTGTTCATTGTTGTATTCCCTACAGACTGTACTAACTGTGACTGCTGTTGGCTCTCATACCAAGCCAAAGTCTTTGCAGAAAAATAGAGCAAATTACTTGGTACTTCTGAATCAATAAGACTTAGACATGCAGTTTAGGAGGGAAGAGGAGGAAAGGGAAAAGAAGGAGAACTTTCCCACAAATAGTCCCAGTCTCCTGTACAAATCCACCCCTTTTCTAGCTTTCCTAGGTTTAAATGATTTTTTTTCTAAATGTCTTCGTTCTTAGAAATGACTGAATTTAGCAGCAGTGGGGCTCCTCAGCAGAAGAGAGGTATGGATATACTGGAACAAATGCAGTCTATGAAGACAGTTAAGATATTGGAGCATTTTTCATAGGAGGAGAGACTAGGGGAGCTGGGACCTGTTTAGCCTCAAGAGGAGAAGGCTTGAGGGGATCATCTTATCAATGTGTATGAATACCTGCAAAAATACACAGCCAGGTGTATCACAGTATCAGGTGATACTGAGTGACAGGACAAGAGACAGTGGGCCTGAAACAGAATTTCTGTTTAAGCATAAGAAAAAAGTTTTTTACTATAAAGGTGATTGAACACTGCAACAGCAGTTGTGGAGCAGTTGTGGAGTCTCTGTCCTTATAGATATTTAAAACTGGACTGGACGCAGTTCTAGTTAACCCTTCTCTAAGTAGTATTGTGCACTAGATGATCTCCAGAACTACCTTCTGGCCTTGACTGTCCTGGGAGTCTGATTATGTGACTTGCTCCAAAGGCAGGAGGGACTCCCAGGCCCAAGGTGCCTGTGCTTATAGCTCAGGGAGGTAGACAGGGAGAGAGTGCTGCCATAGGGACTTTAAAATGTTGCCTTGTAGCTGGCTGGTAGACTGAAAAAGCATTTCTCTGAAATGGGTGTGAAGCAGCTGGCTGTAGCTCAAAATGCTATTGATGTCCAAGCTTACTTCCTGCCTAAGATGAGTGACTTTCGGTCAGAAATGTCAGCAGGCACATGGGGTACTGAACTCCCTTTGGCTTCCTTGGAGCACTCTGCCTCTGACTAGTAACCCCTTTTTTGTCATGTGCTAGCTATGCCTCTGCCTAATAGGCAGGTCTATCTCTGCTGCTACCTCAAGGACTTTCTTCACTAAGCAGCAGGGATGGGTTTCTGAGTAGACAGACAAGGTTCTGCTGTAGTAGGGTAAGGAGAGCAAGAGGAGTGGCTGGGTCATGCTTGATAGTCTGAGACTCGATGTTTTGCCTGTTGCCTAACATTAGGCAAAAGGATTAGAGGGCTGAAGGAGTTTCCCTTCAATACAGGGACCTTTTATATGATGAGGAGCTTTGCCCAGAGGCATGCTGTATAAAAGTACAAGTTCAACTCTAGTATGGCTGGAAGAGTGCTCAGACTCCTGAGTGGCAGCAGTATCCCCTGCCATGGCATGGTTTGTGTCGCATGTCCTATGTGGCTTTCTCTGTACATGTCGTGATATGCCTGACTTTGGCTGTGGTGTTTCTGCAGCACTCAGCAATGACCGAGAGCTCAGCTGCAACTGCAGCAGCATCAAGGACAGTGGCACCAACCATGCTGCATGAGCTCCTGGAGATCACCGCTCAGAGCCTGGTGCGCACAGAGGTGGCTGAGCACTACGAGGTTATTCGGGAGCTGGGCAGGGGCAAGTATGGCCACGTGATGCTAGTGACCCACAGGCAGAGAGGTAAGGAACTGATTGCACCCTGTGAATGACTGTGCCTTGTCTCCTCTCCACTTACAAGGGCACTGGGTAGGCTGGTGGCTCCCTGAGGTCAAGCACCAGGCATGGCAAGGGGTGATCCTCGGGGAAACCAGCAGGACATGAATCTCCCCAGCCAGAAAGAAGATGGTGCCAGGGGGCAGCCCAGAACATCAGGCCAGGTTATAGTGATGAGATGGTTCCGAGGTTAAGATGTGAAGTCAATGCACAAGTCAGAATCAATATAGTTTACAGCTAGGCACCAGCATGAATGTGATATAGCTGAAAACCAGAAGTCCCACCATGGAACTCAGGCAGCGAGTGAAGCCACAGCCTGTGCTGAAGTGGTGCTCTAAGGCCCACGGAGAGAGGATGTGAATGAAGGTCCTGGATTGGCCATATAAGTGCCCACAGGGCCCTGACATTGCTCTTCCCCAGCAGTCTCACCTGAGACTGATGGGCCCACATATCCCGAATGTTCCTTGCTCTGCCCTGTGCTCCTGAGCATGATCTGACTGGCTCAAAACTCACACCAGTGGCAGTGCCTGCTCCCAGAGCTGGTGTCCACAGGGTATACCCACAGAGAGCTTTGGACCAAAGACCTTCCTGTGGCTGTGAGTGCCCAGACCCATAGCTGCTCAGTGACCGCTCTATCTTGTCTTGGTGTGAGTGACTTTCAGAGGAGTCTAACCCACTCTCCCCATCCTCAGGGACTCTTATGGCTCTCAAGCTGCTACCCAAAGCCAGTACCAAGCTGCACACCTTCCTATATGAGTATTGTGTGGCACTCTCCCTTGCCACCCACCCTGCCATCATCAGCATGTTTGGAATTGCCATTGAGTCCAGCCAGTACTATGGCTTCCTCTATGAACCAGCACTGCACAAAGACCTCATCTCTATCATCAAGCCTCGCGTGAGTGTTGCTGCAAGGCTGTGGGGACTGGGGCTGTAGCATTTGGCCCCTCTGCAGGCTGGCTGGGTCAGAGGGAGGGAGATGAAGGTAGTGGGCTGTGGGTCTCTCTGAGGTCTGCAGTACTGAAGCAGCCTTGGGCTTGCAAGATGAGAAACACAAAGGTCTTTCCGGATGCAGAGCATGCTGGTGAGAGACCAAGATGCCTGTCTCTTTCCCTGTGCAGGATGGGATCCCTGAGCTGGCCACAAAGCAGTGTGCCAAGCAGCTTGTGAGTGCACTGGAGTTCATCCACAGCCGGGGACTTGTATACCGTGACATCAAGCCTGAAAATGTGCTGCTTTTCGATCCCGACTGTCGGCTCATCAAACTGACCGACTTCGGGCTCACGCGGCCCAAGGGTACCAAGCTCAAGCTGGTGGCAGGGGTAATCCCCTACACCGCCCCAGAGCTGAGCAACACTGCTGATGCCCAGGGGGTGCCCATTGACACCAGCATGGATGCCTGGGCCTTCGGTGTGCTACTCTTCTGCCTGCTGACTGGCTACTTCCCCTGGGAGCAGAGCCTGCCAGATGACCCCTTCTTTGAGGACTTCATGCTGTGGCAGGAGACAGGCCTAGAGAAGGACGTACCCCGCCACTGGAAGCGGCTGACAGCTGAGGCTGCCCTGATGCTGCGCAGCCTATTGGCACTAGATCCTGCCGAGCGTGGCCCCGTCAGCGGGGTGCTGTGCTACATCAACTGCCCATGGCGGCTGGAGGATGGGCACAGTGAGCAAGCTGCTGTGAAGTCCTAGAGCCTGCTCCCCATGGCAGGAGGGAAGGAGGGTCTCACCCTGCAAGGAGCTTCAGGACTTGAGGCACGACGGTGGCCCAGGTGTGAGAGGCCCAGAGAGCAACTTCTCTGCAGCACTGTCCCTGCTGCCACAGAGTTGAGCTCCTTCCCCAGCTGATGGTTCTCACCCCATGAATCAGTGCTGCGCAGTGCCACCTCCTTGTGCTTCCTTGGGGCTTGAAAAAATCTCCTTTCTCTTGGAAGTGACTGTCCATGTGTGAAGCATCCACTTGTCTGCCAGCCACAGGAACTCCAGGGAGTTTTCTAGACTGCGGCACCTGCCTAGTCTCAAAATAGAGCAAAATACGCATTTCTGTGTTTCTGTACGTGGCTCTTTTTGCATCATAATAAATTCCTGTTGGGACCCACTTGCTGTCAGAGAGCAGGGAGCATGACAGAGCTTGCAGCTATCTCAAGACAAATTGTTCAAGGCAAGGGCCATCCTTGAATGCTGCCTGGGCCTCCACCAGGACTGTTGAAAGGTGTCTTCAGGCTGGTGGAGTGGAGGTGCTGGGGAGCCCCCAGCATGCAGCTGTGGATGGTAGCTGGGTAATAGGTCCCAGACACATCTCCTCCCTTTTATTGCCTTCAGGTCCTAAGACAATGTCCTTCACGCTCTTTTAGATGCCTGGTTACCCCTCTAGAAGACCTTCCTTCTCCCATTTCCTACTTTAACCCTTCCTCCCTAACCCTTAATGTCCTCCTAGGTGCATGTTTTAATCCTGGAAAGGGATAGGAAGGAGAGAATTAGGGGTTAGTAGCCCTTCTTACTTTTCTACATCTCTCCAGTCCCCAGGATTATGCTGTTGGTAATCCCTTCCAGCATTCAAGCTGGTTCTTTTGCTGGAAACATCACCATCTCAGTTTCCACTCTCAGGAGCTTCACAACTTCTAAAAATGTGGTGTTTCAGCACTATATTTTCTACCATCCCAGCCTTTCTTTCATCTCAGACCCTTTCCTGCATACACTGTTTCTTCTGTGCTTCTCTGACCTCCATCTCTTTTTTCCCAGCTTCTTCTCACCCACTGGCATTTTATCATTACTTAACTTCCCTACTAACATTCCCTTTCTACTACTCATCACCTGCTAAACTGCTTTTGATCATTCCTCTCAGCGACATCACCTCTATAATATTATTTTATACTATTCCTGCTCATATCACTTATGCCTTGTGCCGACCTTCCAAATCCCCAACTTACCTTACCAACCAGCATCACGCTTATTGTGTTCAAGACGTAGTTTTCATCTGCTTACTTCTCTCAGAATCTTTCATTACCCCAAATCATAATAAATACTGCTCAACTCTGGCCTGGTGAGATTTGGCATTAATTACTCTTTGATTACTCTAGGAGTAGCCGAGGAGTGTTAAGCTGCCAACGCAGTTCCTGTATTTAAAGTGGAAGAAGCCCTATGACCAATGGATCTACAGGCCAGGTAGCTGGCAACTATCCAGTGAAAAATAATGGAAAATCTGATAAAGATGATTGCTGATAGAGAATTATAGAACAGTAATGTGGCTTTTTGGAATGCGACACTCAGCATTCCATTTTATAATGAAGTTGTGTTTGATAAATTCATAGTGTTATGGTACAGTTTTTGTAAGGCATAACCTATTGGTATAAAGAAAATTATGGTATACTGTATTGATGGAGAAGATGCACTATGCAAGGTCCATAAAACATAGATTAAGTGAATTGAGAATTTCCAATGGTCAGAAGAAATAACTGTCAGTTTGGAATGCTCTTTGGTTATTTTGGTTGTTTTCTGCAGGGATCCATTGTTCAATGAAAACTGTTTAACATTTCCAGTCATAATTTTAAGGAAAATAAGGGCTACTGCAAGTATGGTGATTTGGTTATGGTATAGAATACTGGGAAGAAAATACCACCTACTAATGACCTGTTTTAATTTGAGAAAGGTCCAAGAGCAACCATGAGAGGCTGAAGCCAAACACATTCAAGTGAGCCTCAACACTGCAGTAGTGAGGGTTCTTGCCTACTGAAAGAAACCATCATATGAGGAGAGGCTATGAGAATGGGGAGTGTTCAGCCTGGAGAGGACCCTAATGAGGGGAAGGGAAGAGGAAGGCATTAAGCTCTTCCCCCTGGGATACAGTGAAGGACACATGGGAATGGTTCAAAGCTGCACAAGAAGAGGTTCAGACTGGGCGTTAAGAAGCTTCCTAGAGAGGTGGTCAATGCCATAAGCCTGTCAGTGTTTAAGAGGCACTTGGACAGTGCATTTAATAAGACACTTTAACCTTTGGTCAGCCCTGAAGTGGTTGAGCAGTTGGACTCGATGATTGTTGGTGGTCCCTTCCAACGGAAATCGTCTCCTCTCCTCTCCTTGCCTCGCCTGGCCTGGCCTGGCCTCGCCGCTCCCTCCTCCTCCTCCTCTTCCTCCTCCTCCTCTTCCTCCTCCTCCTCTTCCTCCTCTCCTCTCCTCCTCCTCTCCTCCTCCC
>WEIV01006932.1:45745-73295 GCA_013390005.1 Calyptomena viridis
CTCTTCTCCTCTCTTCTCCTCTCTTCTCCTCTCTTCTCCTCTCTTCTCCTCTCTTCTCCTCTCTTCTCCTCTCTTCGCCTCGCCTCACCTCCCCTCCCCTCCCCTTCTTATTCTATCCTATTCTTCATTGAATGTGTATAAATAACCAATGGGAGGGTATTAAAAAACCCACAGCCAAAGTCTTCACAGTGGTACTGGATGACAGGACAAGAGGCAATGTGCACAAATTGAAATGCAGGAAATTCCATTTAAGCGTAAGAAGAATGGCTTTATGGTGGTGGTGGCCAACTTTGTAACACTGGTTGTGTCTTTGGAGATGTTCAGAAGATGATTGGACAAGATTCTGGTAAAGTTTCTCTAGCTGTCTCTGTTTTGAGCAGGAGATTGGTGTAGGCAATCTCCAGAGGTCCTGTCTGGTGTCAGTCATGCTGTGATTTCATAACATCCTGAGGACACTCTGTGTTGTATCTGGAGATGTTTATGACTCCAAAATGTCTCTGCCCAATGCCATCAGGACCAAGGCTGTTTTTCTGCAGGAGCCAATTATGCCAAGGAGGATTAGGGATTCAGGGCTGTCTGACAAAGACAATGTGACAGAGGCTAATGGCAGTGAGGAATGGCAATGACCAGGATTGTTTCTCTGTCTCTTTTGTCACGGAGCCTTGAGACTTCGTGTGATGTGTAGTGAAGTGATGAAATTAGCACTCTGGGTGCATCACGCATGTGATGGTGGTGCAGAAAGGGCTACAATGGAGCAAGCACAGATTTGAGCACAGTGACAAAAAGCCCAGCCCTGAGCCAAGTCCCCAGCCTGGGCTCCTTTTCTCAGTAGCTTGATCATAGTTGAAGCTGGATTTCTTAAATCAATGAATAAACAGACCTGGCAAAGACTATACCCAGGGAGTCTGAAAAAGGGTCTGCTTGTCCCCATCACCCCCGGAGCAGCTGTTGGGAGAGGCTGAATGGAACGGAGCTGTGTGCAAACATGCCGGCCCCTTGCACTGCTGCACAGCCACTGGCTGCAGGAGAGCTGGCCAGGGGCCCAGCACCATAAAGGGCAACATTTAAGCGAATGTAGCCATAAGATGTGGGGTGGATCTGGTGTCATCCCCGAGGAAGCATCAGGTGGCTGGAAAGGGGAGGGAAAGATGCCATACTTCTGTCTTCTCTGGGACAGAATGAAGAGATAAATTGGGTGATTACAGAGCTCTGTGTGAGTTCTGGCTGCAGCAACCCCAAGAAGTGTGAATCCAAGCCCTAGTGCCTGCAGCACAGTGCACATGTAGTCTGGGAGCATGGATCCCCTGGCTTTTAGTGGGATGTGTGGTCTGTATTTCCAGATCCCCTTGTGCACCTCACGATGGATTCTGTTCTTATGCGCTGTACAATCCGTATGGCTCCTCAGTAGCTACACTCAGCAGTGGCCTGGGGACTGTGGTGCAGATTGGAGACTCCAGGGTATAGGGAAGGTATGGGCCAGCACTTCGGTGTTGCAGGGGCAGGGTGATGGGTTGAGCCTGGATCTGTTAACTGGACAGATAACCTTGATTGTAACTCTTCTCCCAGTTAGGAAATGTATGTTGGTGGGAAGAAATGAAAGTGGAAGCTGTTTGCTAGACAGAGGTGTGAAGATGCAGAGTTGAAGGTGATGACACAAGTTATGGCAATAGTTAAACAGTGCCCCAGATGAGTTATCTCAGAATCAAAATACTGATTGTTAAAGAGACACTGTAGGCAAAATATTTGGGCTAACCACAGTTTAGCAGTGTCCCCAACATATGGACCATGTTGTGATGCTGGCTGGACTCAGGACATAACAGGCAGGGTAGGACTAGGTTGGATAGTGGGGTCGAAGTCATCTCCTCTTTCTACAGGAAGAATAATGAAAGTCACTCTACTGGACACTGACCCAGTGACCAAAGGCAGGGTTGAGGCCCAGCCTTTAGGACTTCATCAGTTAGGTTTCTGCCATAATTTATAGAAGCTTGCAGTATATAATCTTCCTTCTACCTTGTCAACTCCAACACTATGTTACTTCCATCCCTTCCCACTTAAACCTCCTTAAGTATCATTACTAGGACTGTGACTGAAGTTTCTTGGGAAGTGTTGTGTTCCCAGGCATTCCCTGGTAGCCTTGTCTCCTGACCAAGACCACATGCCGATCATCCTGTGTGATCCTTCTCATTCTGCACACAGATGTTGGGTCTTGAGACTGCAAAAGGACCGAGAACCAGTTACCAAAATGAGTGGGGGAAAGCATCTCAGGCCAGGAAATATGATAGGGCAGATGCAGGACTGCATGGTACCAGTGCCTGCCTTCTCCCCCACTGCTTGCTCTTGAGTTTTGACTTTCACTTCAAAGACAAATCAGGCCAGAGCTTTGATAAAAACCATAAAATATGACCCTCTTCTGAGCAACTCTCCTGAGCACAGGGATGGAAAGAGAAAATAGCTGGGGAATAAAGATGGTGGAAATTTGTTACTTTTCATTCTTACTCATGTAAGTGCACGTTGGTGACAACTGCAACCCAGATGATGTCTTCTAGATGCCTGTAGCTGAGAAGCCATGAGAAGTCATAAAATGCCATTGTCATGCCACAGAATTGCAGTATTAAAGGTGACTGGAACAGAGGTTACCTGGTCCCTGACTGGGAAGCATGCAATGGCTCGTGGAGTTTCAGCTGTTGGCCTTTTTTTGCCTCTCTCCTGCATCACTTGGTGGAGATGTACAAACTAAAGGGAAATGCCTTAGAGAGATTCAAGGAACTGACTTGATGTTTTCCGCATCCTGTAGCTTGGGTTCCACAGTACTTTGCTACCTATACTATAATTTTGGTTCCCCTTGTGCTGTGTTGGGCTATCTGTGTTGGTGCTGACCACAAGAAGAGAGCTGACCACTACTAAATCCCCTAACATGTAGTGTCAGTCAGTATCCTGAGGTCTGACAGCCAAACACACCAGCCAATAGTCTGGCCTTGCCCATATACAGGCCTGTTGCTGTTGGTGCATTTTTTTATTCCCCTGGGCTGACAGGCAGCTGGGCATGTTTATGCCCTGGGCCTTGGCTCAGTTTTGTGCAAGAGAGGGAGGAAGGGGGATTTGGCCTGATCCAGGGTGGTGACAGAAGGTGGTCACAGTTGTCACACAGACTAATTGCACTTCTAACCTCTTTGCGGTTTACAAGCTGCCCCCCACCAAGGACTCATGTCTTTGGCTGGCTCCTGTCTCAGTGTAGAATCACACAAGGCTCAGGCTCCCACTCTTGGCCCTAGTAACCACCTTCTGTGTGCTAAATCTAAGTGAAGCTTCCACCTGGGCTTTGCTGACATACTTCTTAGGGGATAGTGAGAAAGATGATCCGTTATCTGTTTGAGTGAGGTGCTTAGGAGAAAATTTACCTTCAAGTGATAGAACAGTTGGTTTTTTAGCTTGTATCTGACACCTAGCTGTACAGAGCTGGCTTTAGGCAAAGCAGTCATGTTACCATGATTAGAGGCTGTTCAGATGTCTGCAAAATGCTGCTTGAACAGTCCCTGTCCTTGGGCTGCCCTGTGCCTGGTTTAGCTGGCTATCTTCTTTTCCACTGGTGGACTAGGAGATGGAAGCAGAGCAAGGACAGAAATGTGTGGATGCTGGTTGACATCTGCTGAATCTCCTCTCTCCAAAGCCAGATAGGAAAAAGTGACAGCTTTCACACCCTCTTGTTCTGCCATTAACAGTTGTTGCAGTTGACACTTTGCCTTGAGATATTATTTCATCTTCCTCTTCAGGACAGTAAATCTTGCAGAGATAAACAAATGCAGAGCTAACTCATAATTGTCTTCCCCAGGGGCATCCTGGGCAGGCTTAACTCCTGACAATTCCTTCAGCAGAGCCTCTCTCTGCTTTACCCTGCTCTCCTCTGTGCAGCTGCTGAAAAACTTCTGTCTGCTCAGCTCTCTTGGAAGGAACCAAAACATATTTAATTGCTTGTACCTTTATGATATAAGCCATTTGTCACCTACAGGACAATTCCCTGAGGTGTGGATGTGCTTATTGATCAAAATCTCTGAAACTGAGCAAGGTGAGCAGATGGTAAACCACCATACCTTTGAAATAGTCAATACAGATTGAGTGCAGGAATTTCACAATACACCAGATTTATGTGATGAATCTGACTACAGACACAAGCCTGTCCTAGACCAGGAGTAACAGCATTGTTGCATACAGCCACACATGTTACTGAGGCATGACAGTAACAGTTGTGCTGTGCTCAAAGGTACGGATTATCCCAGGTGGGATAATCTGCTCCATGTATATGTAAACTGCTCCATGTATATGAGGCTTTGGTAACGTTACAGTGTTCATGCTGCTATGGACTAACATCCCTAATGCTGAAGAAAGGAACCTACCAGGGACTTTTTCCTTCTTTCAGTTCTGAGGAACCATTGGGGATTTTCCTTCTGTGGTACTGTTTCTTTTTTTTCCCTTTCTCATTCTTTGCCCAGTATTTCTCACTCCTTTCAGCCCTGTTTCTGCATCACTTGTCTATCCACTGTCTCACTTTGGTGGGGTTATCCTGCTGCAAAAGAAGTATCCCATGATGTAAAAGTCTGTAAAACCTTATGCTCTCAAGAAGCAATTCAGGGCACTCAGTGTACAACTCACTGGCTCCTTTCGCCCACCTGGGAAAGGTGCAACTTATTTGGATCAGTTCATTTCCTTGCACCACTGATTTGTAGCAAGAAGCAGCATGCACTAGTGTCCTCAGGTTCCCCTCCCTCTTACTTCTATTAGTAGTTCAGAGAAGACTGCAGTGACTTTATCCAAACAGGACTATTTATCACTCAGCTGGAAACATACAGAAACACTTGCACAAAGAGCAGCTCTGTTTGGGTACTGCTGGTAGCAGGGTAGAAGGGGACTTCAGCAGGCAGGCTGGGCAGCTTCTATTCCCAGCGCTGGAGGAGAGGCCAGAGGGAAGCTCTCCTCCTGCTGATTCTCTGCATGTCTTTGAAGGTAGCCATTGCTAATCTCTGTTTGAGTTTGCTGTTGCTGGGCTGCCCCTGGAACTGCTGAACTGATTGGTCTCTTCTGTAGTGCTCGCTAATGGAAATCTGGGAATGAAGCGGGAGCCATGATAGGCAGCAATTCTGCCATACCCCTGTGCAGCCTGCCACCCTCCCACTGGTTCCTGGCTGCACAAGGGCATGTCAGGAATTGGAGAGGGCTGGCAGAGACCTGGCTGTAACAGGATGCCCTGTCCTTTCCTTTCTTTCCATGACAGAAAAGAGATGAGTTTATGGCATGTGGTATGTGGGAACTGCCAAGTGGCACTGGCCAAAGGAGCAATGGGACCTCAAGAGGGGAACTTGCCACCCACCACCACAAATCAGTTCAGTTCAGTGAGTGGAAACCTCACTGATGAGAAGTTTGGACACAAAGCAAAGTCCTGAGTTGTAACTTGGGTCACCTAGCAGGCTGGTGCAGAGATATGTCTCTGTAACCAGTAGACATATCACTGTTCTCCAAGAGTCAGGCAAAGAATTGCAAATCCTGACCCTAACTTCTCATTTTCCTCTTCTCTCCTTCCCTTCTTAGCTCATGTTAGGGAAAGGAGGGGCAATAATGCCTGCATGGAGCAGGGCCCTGTTTTCTGTGTTCCTGCTTTTTGACATGGCTACTCAGTTTGCCAAGCTCTGATACAGATTTTGTTGTTCTTCAGTGGTTCATGGGACTGTTTTCATCTTGCTAGCAGAGGATGGCTGGATAGCATCCACATGTTAGGATTATTCAGAGGAGAGTAGCAGTCAGGAACAATTCTCAGGTTGGATTAAGTTGTATGTCACATCTCTGCTTCTAAACATTCATTTTTTTCTTAAGGTTTGAGGAAAATGGCATGGGGAAGCTGCTATTTTCCCATTGGTAATCCTAATTGAATGGTAGTAAAGGAAAAGAAATAGAAATGAGAAACACTTTGCTAGAAGTGAGGAAAACCTCTCCTTACCAAGAGCAAAGCCAAATCATTTGCAAGGCAGGGTCACTTAGTATGGATAGTGTTTAGCTCTTTTTTCTGTCTCTTCCCTTTATTCTGTGGTCTCATGGGATGCTGGAGGAAATTTCTGTGCTGTTCACAAGGCTGTTGCTTGGTGAATCTCCCTCATTAGCTTCATTGTCTTTGTGATTTTAACATGCGTTTACTTCAGGAATAGAAATAGACTAGACTAGAATAGAATAGAAATGTTCACCATTATATTGACAGATAATTTTGTTAAAATTGCTACTACCTGCAAACGGAAAGAGCTCATGTACATACATACTGCCAAGATTAAAGGACAAAACCTCACCCTTTTGTATAGCTTCTCAGGCAAGGACTAGCACACCAGTCGTATTGGGCAGTCACTACAGCAAATAATTTCTTGCCTATGTCCTGGGGGCTGAAAAGAAGCATTTAAGAACAGAAAATCAGCCAGTATATGTCTTGAGATGGATTTCACAGCCTTAGAGATGAGGAATTTATTGGATTGCCTTCACACCCCCAAGTTTCCTTTCCCTATAGTGCTGTCTCTAGGCTAATGATTAAGAAATAGCTAAGAATAGTTCCTGAGAAAGGGCTTTATAACCTTCCTGAACCATCTCACCTTTTCAGCCCTATAGCTGCACCCCGAGATTTAGTTGTTTTAGTACACAGAGAGGATAAACATACATGTTTTCTGTAGGTGGTAAATTGAACACGAGATAAGTTTAACATGCTTAGATTAGGAGCTAGTAGACTCTGGTAGTATGTAAACTGGGATATGTGTAAATGATTCCTGCACACCCTTTCCGTGTCTCTCCTCTGGGATGGAGCACAGCCTGTGCAAGCACAGTCATTCAGGTCCTGACTTCCACAGAAATTCTGGCACGTAGAGCAGAAGCCAACAGGACCAGGTCTCTGATATGGACAATCAGGACATCAGAGTCACTGAATTACCTTCTCTGTGTGCTCGACAAGATTTCTGATATCTTACCTGTGGAACTACTTAAACCCTTGTGGGAGCTAGCTGTGATGACTGGGAGCAGAGCCTACAGCTGGGGTTTGGACATAAGGATTATAACGCCACACTCTCTACTGCTGGTGTGTGATCCTGTCCCCATTCTGCCTTATCTGCAAAGTAACTTCTTGAAGCAAAATGGGATGTGGTTTTTGCATTACCTTAAAGGAACTGTTTCACTACAGGGGTTCTCATTGCCATATCTTAGTCCTTTGGATGCTCAAACTGCTGCGTTGCAGTAGCTGAAGCTTCCAGTGCTGAGAGTGCGTCAAGGATTCAAACACCCATATCCACTATAATCCCTGCCTCAGGAATCCAGATTTGCCTGGGACTTAGTAATATGACCTGTTTTCCATTAGCTCTAAACTGCTCCCCCCAGAACCGAGTTTCATCTTCTCCCATACTTAGTTTCAGCCAAGGAATGAAATCACTTCTGAACAGCCACTGAACTTTGTTGTCCCTGTCAGCTTCTGCACTTCTACTCAAAGGCATTAACATTCAGGGCTCAGTTTTGGAATAGGAACGTTTTCTGTTCTCTGCTCTTCCAAAGCAATCAAGAGCTGGAGGTTACATGTTTTTTATCTTAGCTAAAGAGAAGAAACTGCTGCACATTTTCTTTGACAAGGAAGACGAGGCAAGGCTGTGCTGATCTGTCCATCTCCTGAGCACTTGCATGATCCCAGCATGAAATAGCAAGAGAGAGAGCTTGACCCAGATCCTGAAGAGTTAGAAATGGAGCTCCCATGGGATTTGTAGCAATAGCTTTTCTTAGGGAGCGAGTCAACATAGCTGAAAAGCAGGGCAGCATAGCAAATATTAAGAGGATGTGCCGTTGCAATGTTGTGCTGAAGTTACTCAGCTAAGGATGTTTCCAAAGTGGGTTATCAGTCATTTTCAGTCACTGCTTCTTCCCCAGCACTTTCCATACATTACCTTCTGTCCCCTGTGCTCATTCCAAGTCTCTAGCACTTGCAATCACTTAACCTTAACTATTAGTGCTGCCCTTAAATCAAAGGCAGTGCTGGAAACTTGCCTTTCCCAGCCTTTGGCCTTCTTCCAATTACAACAGGCGTGTTAATGAAAAGACCTCGTATCTAACTGTCTAGTCAAGACACTTGCAAAATGCCAGCCAGCACAGTAGCTGGATGTGAAAAAAAGAAACCAGCTAATGTCAGCTCAGAGCAAGACTCAAATTCAAAGAGCAGCAGAGATCAGGGAGAATCGATGACCACCTGGGGCAAGCACATCAAGAGATGGTTCAAGGGTCCTTGAAGAAAAGTTACGTTCACTGGAAAACCCAGCTGAGTGGCAGGACTATCAGCAGGAACACACATCTGGCAGCAGGCAGCTGAAGAGTCAGTGGTGGTACGCATAGAAGAAAGGTCAGGAGATTGCAGAGGACTTTTCACTTGTGAGCTGGGTGATGAGAACGGTCAGTGAATGACGAATACAAGCAGCTGGTAGACAATTTCACTATGAGACAGTTCAGTTAGAGAGTGGGAACTCAGCAATTTTAATGTTGGGCAGGTTTTTTGTGATACTCTGAGAACTAGGTGCCATAAGGCATATAAATCAAAGCGGCTTCTTGAAACTGAGACAGTCTGAGGCCCTGATACCCTGAGATGAGAGCAGCTGAGGTGACATGAGGTGCACATGGGCTCTGTTTGTGCCAGCAGGGAAACCACTCCCTCCTGATCTGGAGTGAAAAAAATAAATGACATTTTTTAGGAATTTTGGTTATTTACAAGTTTGAGAGAAACAGACAATTTTCTTCACATGGTGTAAAAAGGTACTATACTGTATCAGAAATCACAAAATCTTTACATTCAAAACAGATTTTTAAATATTTGGGTTATATTTATTTTTCTTTTTAAAACAATTTCAAATTAAATGTGAACTCAAGGAAATCTTTTCAAGACTGTTGATTTAATATCCAATTGATAAAAAGATTTAAAGAGGGAAAGCAATGCTGCTTCCATGGTATCTCTGTAAATTTTAATGAGCTAAAGTTTTTTGCATATTGAACTAATACAATATTGACCCAAATACAAAACAATTCTATTTGCTTACTGCCAGAAATTAGAGTATGGGAATAATGTACTTTTCCTGTAATTTTGGATTATGTTCCAAGAAAAGAGGTACATTTAAAGGCCTCTTTAAAAGTCTTAGACAGCTACATAAGTTTGACAATTGCCTTATGAGAATCAAAATCATTCTGCCAGTTCACCACTGTTAGCCAGTTACTCCTTGATCTTTACACATCAGCTAGTTTTATCAAACAAAGTTTGAAGAGCTTGCCTCAAACATAGTTATACTTCCACATTAGCCCAGAGGTCTAATCTAATCCAATATCCTATCTTTTAAAAAAATAGATAAAAGAACAGAGCAGGTATGTGGTGACAATTCCTCAAGGACAATTTCCAGCTTTCAGCAGATTTTGACTTAGGAGGAGCCCACAAATAAATGGAGACGTTAAATGTAGTGGTTCTTGAAAGACTTTTTTCTCCCTCATGGGTTTGAGAATGGAACTACACACTGGAGTGCAGGAAAGGGAATATATAGTCCTTGGCAGCACAGCCAGTTCATTCAGAGATGAAAGAAAGAAATCTCCCATCATTTGGATGGAGGCAGAGAAGAAGTGAAGCACCAGCTAAATAAAATGGGAATCCCTGAGACATGACCACAGTACAAATGGGTATTTGGGAGTAAGGAGTTAATGCTTTGCTGTGCATTAACATGCAAGCAGACATGTTGGAACAGGATGTGCCTGGAAGTGCAAAAGTAGGACAGTACGTTTCTGGGGCCAATTCCTCTGTTCTGGTTCATGGAGACTGCACAACACAGAACAGGGCAAGTGCAGGGGTCAAAGAGTGGCCAAGGCCAGTAGAGGGGATTCAAGACCACCAAAAGACTCACAAAGTCCCCCATTTCCAGAAAGGTCCAGAAGAATGGACTGCTCATGCTCACTCACTTACATGAAGAGTTAGAAACCCAGTCCCAGGACAGGGAAAACTTACCTATAAGAAGGCACTCGCACAAAGCTTGGGCGGTGCCCCCAGGACACCCTGTCAGCTGGATTGACTTGTGATCTTCCTCTCCTTTCTGATCTCTCTTTCACTCTTACCTCTTCTTTCCACTTTCTTTTTATTCTTTTATTTCCCTTACTATTAGAAAGTAGGAGCAAAACATTTATCCATTTCCAGGCTGTTTGTTTTGCTAATAAAACTTTGTGAACTTTCTTTTCTGCACCCTTTTGTCTTTTGCCATTCCTTTTTGACCATGGTCATTTATGAATCTTGAGTGCTCCATTCTGTGTAGGAGTGGGACACAACAGTAATCAAGTCTATCATCTTAGTTCACTTGTAGCATTTTGAAGTTCCTCATTGCTGCTTCCTCTGTAGTCACTGCATTGGGATACTATGAAGATGAAGCTGAAGCAGTCATGTTCTTTTCTTGTTGGCAGAAAACACTGTATCCCATTATGGGCCCTGCTGCAGACAGAAAAAGAATACACACCAAGTGTTTATAATCCTGTGTTACTCAGCTGCTTGACTTTTCTGAGAGGGAGAGAAAACTTGAGGTAGCACCACATCCCACAGAGCTGATGTCTTCAGCAATCCATGATAGCATTACTCATACTGATATCTATTTTCCTAATTCTGGTACTTCTGGTACTTGAAACTGACAGAAGTTTCAAGTGCCCATCATTCACCATAATCAAGTGCTCAAATTGTGCTGATTTCCTCAAGATTCCCCAGCTTTGGTTTGCTCACTCCACCTCTGCTTGTACAGACCTTGCTTGTACACTGCAGGAGAACTGCCCATGCAAAAGAGTAAGGATGACTTGAATGGCCTCCTGAGATTGTCTTTCCAGACAACTTGTGTGTGCTGTTCTCTTCCAGAGCTCCCTGACATCATTGTAGCCGAGCAAGAAAAGCAGAGTAGGTTCAGCCACAGTGAAAAGTCAAGATCACCAGGCAAGTCCAACTTGACAAGGCAAGGCTAGGGACAAGCCAGGAAGTCAAACCAGCATCAGTATCAGCAAGGCACAGGTATAGCTGAGACATAGTTCAGGCAATGAGCTAAGCTTAAATGCAGCTCTGGAGCTAAAGTAGGAGAGCTTCTTCCCAGTTCTGTTTCACCCCTAGCGTCTTCCCCAGCAGTCTGATTAAGGTGAAAAGTAGCAAGTCCCCTGGTGGGGGAAGCCAGGGGAGTGCAGTGTCCCATGTTCAGTGAGCACCCAGGCACCAGAGAGCTGGCAGAGACCTGTTTCAGTGCCTGTGCTGCTGCTGTTCAGTACTGGGAGGCAGGAGCCTCACCACAGCACAACACAACTACTGGTTTCAAGTAGCTCAGGAAGGAATCTCACAAGGATGCAAATTCTAGTGCATGTACACCAAGCAGGTATCACAGAGTCTATGTCTTACAAAGAACACACTAAAGGTTTACTCCCTGGTCATTTGAGTTTAGCAAACTGTATCTCTTGTATCACAGCGATGAGTTGTTTACAAAGCAAACACTGTCAATCCATTTAATTGGCTCTTTAACGTGGTGAGAAATGTTCCCTGGCAAAGAGTTCCTGGGAAACCCTCCAAGATGTGAAATGGAGAGGTACTTTTATGCAGGGAGGACAAACAAGGCTAGTCTCTCAAACCTAAATCTCACAACTGAATCATCCCTCCTCAGGTGATGGTGAGAGTCCAAAGGGTGTAATGTTACCATCCCCATGGCCAATGTAACAGTAATTTTTAGCAGTCACAGCATCCTGCCACAGAGGAGAGAAGCTCCCATGGTTCCCTCTTTTCTGTACAGACTCAGCATAAAGACACACAGTCTGGACAGGTTCTGGAGCCAGTCAGTTTAGGTAGATCTGGATGTTGATATCCTAATAACCAAGTGTCTTGATATTAGAGAAAGAGAGCTAGCAGAGTGTTAGCAAGACTGCTTGACTTGCTCCACTTAAGACCCCTCTGTAAGCTTGCCACATTGGATTTTTCGGACAGGAAATGCTCACATAATGAAGGCATCTCTTCCTGTGCAGTATGAAGAAATGATCAAACAAGTTTTATTCCTAAACAAAGGAAAAATGCATTTGTATTAAAAATTGTCTGTTGTGTAGAGAAACAATAATGTTGTTTCACAGCTCTACTTAAAGCTATTCCTGAAAAAAAAATTCCACTCCGACTCGATTTCTCTGAATCCCTGTGGCACACTCCAAGTCAGATGCTCAGTCCTGGATGCATGGCAGCTACAGGGGGGATTGAGCAGGATCTGCAAGCTGTGCTGTGCACTCTTGCTCTTGGCAGCCTCGCCAAGAGGAGGAAAGGAGCTTGAGAACACAAGAAAGAGTAAGAAATAAGGCTGAGAAAAGCCAGCTGGTAACAGGGGAACTAGAAGTAGCAGGACACAGAGGCAGGGCTGGGCAAGGGTCCTAGGGAGATGTGAGACCTTGGATGTGAGAGAGGACATGGAGTCAGCCAGTCATGAAATTAGCTCATGTAACTGAGCCCTTGAGGGGAATTCAGAAAGATTCAGGTCTCATGACATACGTGTGCCATGTCAGTAATGGTGGGAAAGACCTGACGGCTGCCTCAGCTGCTTTTAAAAATCCTGGATGCAGTCTCCTACAGCAGTAATAGGCAGATGTTGCCCTCCCGTGGTGAACCTCACACTTCCCCTGGAGTAATGGAGTAGTACTTGAAAGGACTGTAGAGCCCGTAGCTCCAAACACACGAGTAGACAAGGATTTTATTTCCTAGTGGTTACAAATGCACCACTATTAAGTTGAACATCAGTGTTTGTCTCCCACAACCTTGTTATGCGGATACATTTACTATTTTCTTTGACCAAAGCCAGACCTGCACACAAAATCCTAATATGGGTATTCCCATTGTTCTGTCAAAGCACAAATTTAATTATTCCCGCTGTGAAGGTGCACCAGTTTGAGCTGCACTGGTATCATTAATTTGGTTTAATACTTTTAGTTGCATGTTGTGTGCTGTGATGAAAGCCATTTGTCTTTCAATTGCCTCTATGCAGCAATGACTGACAGTGCTAATGCTGTGTATTTGTTATGTTTAAGTACAAACCTCTGAAAAATTAGCCACTTCCATTTCTTACAATTTTATCAAAATTCCATTACCAAGCTTCAGACTTCCCATACTAAGATCTACTTGAACATTAAAAAACATTTATGTACAGAGCACAAAACATTTATTTCCACAAGTCAGATGAGCAAAGCCACAATTTCAGTTTCCAAAATAAGTTGTCCTGTGTTCCTAGAAGCTTCTAAATTAAGCAGTGGTTACAGTCAAAACCTGCCCTGAGAAGAAAAAAAAACAACTCACCCCAAACCAACGCACCACCACCAAATTCTGACCATACATCCTTAAAAATTACCAGCACATTGTGCTGAAGATCTGTCCACTCTTCCTGTCAGCTCCAAGTTTGCTGTGAGCCAACCCTGGGTACCACCTGCAGAGCTTTCCCCCTGCAGCATCAGCTGCACAGAGCCCCTTCTCTGCCTCCTCTACATCTTCCAGCCAGGACATGCTTTTCTTCACAGTAGCTGGTGTGGGGCTGTTCTTTAGATTTGTGACTAAAACACTGCAATGTTTTCACTATTGCTGAAAACCACTTGCACAGCATCAAGGCAGCCTCTGCTTCTCACAGGAAGCAGGCTGGGAGTGTGCTAGAGTTTGGGAGGGGTCACACCAGGGAGATGACCTGAGCCAGCCCCAGGGATAGCCCATGCCAGAGCTCCTCAAGTCACTGGCATGAGTAATGGAGTCCTGTTTTCCTGGAGATGGATGAACACCTGCCTAATCCTGGAAAGTGGTGAACAGTCCTTGTTTTGCTTTGCTTGTACCTGGCTTTTGCCTTCTCTATTAAACTGCCTTTATCTCACCCCAGGAGTTTTCTCACTTTCACTCTTCTCATTTCCTCCCTCACTGCACCAGGGAAGAAGTGAACGAGTGACTGTGTGGGGCTCAGATGCCAGCTGAGATTAAAGCACCACTAGAGGAGACAGGAGGTTTAGGGGAAAACCAGTAAAATGGGAATAACTGTTTTCTCACTTGCTTTCTATGACAAGTTCACTATGAGGTGAAAGGGGTACATTAGTCCAACTACGTATTACTCCCTTGTAAGTTCTAGCTACAGCTGTTTTCTTTTTCTGGTAGCGAACAAACTAAGAGATGGATCAATGTGAGCCCAGGTATGTATGGGCTTTTAGATTCACACTTACAACCAGGGACACATTCAGAATGCCAGAGTTCAGCAGCAGTAAAAATGACCAACTGTTATTGTTCACTAAACTGCATGTAAATTAAGCTAATTTGGGAAAAGGTAAAAGAGCAACACTGAGACACCCACTACTGATTTTGTAACAGGGACAATAAAGGTTTGCATGATTTTCCTCAAACAGTTGTAGAAATATAACCAGTCCTGCAACAATTAAACATTGTTTCTACCCTGCTTCCTCTATCAAAGTTCACTGTAGGATTTTGTTCAACTCGAGTAAGGTATAGCCACAGCAAAAAACAATCAGATGACCTGCTAGCAAAGTGGCCAATAAAAGCTTTCCTCTGTATTACACTATGCTGAAAATGTAAAGTTATGTATGTGAAATGTAATGCAAGTACTGCTGAGTTGATATTTACAATACTTCCCTTGCATTGCACATTATTTCTGGTCTACTGCTTCTTTCTTGCTGATGGTTTCACAAGCAAGGCACCTTAAAACAAATTTTACTCTACCATTCTAAGATCATACTGGGATCACTGCGGTACTACAGACGTAGTTTGGGGAAAAAAAACAACTTGGCTGAGTGTGTGTACCCTGAAAAAAAACCCCTCCCTGCACATAAATCAGGAACAGGCTACCAACAAGAGAAAAAAATGGAAGCAACTGGAATAATGAAATACAGTTCCTTTAAATCTTCAGAAGCAGCTTCATACTTGATATATTTAACATATGAGAATTACTGGAGGCTAAAATAACTACTAATAATTAATGAAATGAAAATGTATTGAAATAATTAATTTCTGCTTGCTTCACTGAAGTGACAGACCTCTTAAAATGAGAGTATGTGGGCTTTCCTCATAAGCAGCTAACAGTTAATTGCAGGAGCAACAGAGAAGGACCCATGGAATTTTATTGCTGCATTATTTATGTGTTTTCCCTGTACATTCAGGAGGTGTTTTCCGTGAATATTCACACATGTCTAAGAAAAGATGCAACAATACTTCCAAAACACATCTTGAAATCACCAGTGCTAAACTGTGTTTTATTTCCAACAATCAGCCATTACAGTATGTGAAACAAAGAGCATCCAAAACAAACAGCTGAAGATGAAGCATCAGGATACTACTGTCTTCTCTACTGTTGTGGCCCCTTACTGTTTCTTGCTTTTCAACCTTCACTCTTCAGATTCTCCAGGCCTACGGATATCATCAATCTTCAGGATCATTCTAACAACCTGAGTCGCCAGAGAAATCTGCTGTTTCTTACCAATCAGTGTTTCTATAACATGTTGCTGCTTCATATCTGCCAGAAGGAAGGAGACAAATTAGACACCCCTCCTCAAATCTAGATACTGTATTTGGTCTGAAATAGTAATATCCATGTAAAAAAGAACATTTTGAAATTATTATTCTTGGTCCCTGCAGTTTACAAACACCATTTGTACGAACTAAAGTTTTATGTTTAGGTTTGCACCAAACATCTTGAGACATTAAGATCTAACTCTTCCCCAACTAGGTCTTCCCTGATGGTAGCTTTTTACCATTCTGCGTAACTTTTTGAAAAGCACACTTTCCATATACATATATTGAAAGTATCCTAAGGACTGAAGCAACTACTAAAGAAGTGCAAGTTCAAATGCAGTAAAACAGAAACACCTAATCCAAAAAAAGTTATGAATTTACAAATTCCACAATTTACCATGTTCTTCTGAAAAGGGTACATCCAGATGAAAATAAGTTTTTACACACTGGCTCTTTAGTCTTCACATGCTTGTTGCAGGTGTATATATGCAGATGTACTGGTGTGAACAACATTATATAAAAATATTTTCAGACTTTTGTTTACTTCTTTACAAGCTGTTTCTCAAAACAACTGTTTGTAGGGCTGCAGTGTAAACTGGATCACTAAAACTGCAGTATTTAAAACACAGCCTGCTCTTGTCTCATTATCAGAGTGGCTTTTTTCCTGTGCCACCATGTCAGCCAAGGTCTTCAACTAATCGTGCCGCCAAATAAAGGTTTTCAAGGAATTATGTTTCTTGCCTGCTAGACATGCATGTATCTCGCCACCTGCATTCCCATTTATTACGACAAGGTGCAAGAGTTTGAATAATTGTAGTAATGCGCAGGTTTAAAAAAATCACAGGAAGTGTTTTGAACTTTTGAGAAAGAAGAGCCCTCTATGCTCCTCCTCCTCCACACTGCAGTTCTTACCATTTGTTCCTTTCTGCAAACAATCAATGCCGAGGGCTGGATTATTTTCTTTCACTTGCCTAGCCCGCACTTCAGTCATAGTCTGTATTGGATTCATACCACTGTTCTCAGAGAGTGCCATGGGAATTACCTCCAGGGCATCTGCAAAAGCTCTCACAGCATACTGTTCCAAAGATGGGCACTAAAGAAAATGAAATTTAAATTCATAAACTACTAATGCCACTGTTAGTAAAAGCAGATTTTCATACTAGCTATAAAATATATACATACCGCATGCAGATTTTATTTGGAATAACTGAACAAATACCTCTAGATAACTACTGGCAAATTAAAAAAACTTAAAACTGCTCTTATGATAAAAGGAAAAAAAGTACTAGCAATGACTTTTTGCAGAGAAGGGAATGAAAACTTTTAATGCTGCTCATCAGTGAATGTCAGAAAGTTCCATAATATGCATATTTTGGAAGATCTTTGATTCTGGCATCTCTTAAGGCAGTTTTCTAGAGGCAGTTTTCACTGTTCCTTTCTCACCTTATCTGCTGCTTCACTGACTGCCAAGGCACAAGAAATTTCAGCTGCACCTCCACCATACACAATACGATTATCACGAACGAGATTCCGGATTACACACAATGCATCATGAAGAGACCGCTTTGCTTCTTCAATAATCTGGAATTATAAAATAGCATATATTTTACAATATACACCTCTGAAGGCTATGAAGATGTGTTTCTTAATACAGAAATGAAAACTGAAATAAACTGCAAGATCTTTTCATGGCTCTATTGCAAGTCTACTGCTGCTATATTATATTACTTCAAAATACAGAATGTCAGACATTCAGTGGCAAAGAGGGAATAAAAATATATACACTGTTTCAGTACTATTTGTTAAATCTGTAATTTGAAATGACAAAAACTTACATGGTAAGGTTTTCAGTCTGCATATTTACAAGACACAAAACACTAAAATTTAAATGTCAACATTATTTTCAGACTGAAATTTCTGTCAACTCCCAACTTCAATAGATGTAGGAGGATTTAACAAGTTATGATAACCTTTAAAGCAGTAATTTTTCTTCCTTAAAGAACTTCTCAGGATATGTTCTTTTTTCCTAAGATTTCTGACTCACACTAGGACTTAACCTATAGTAAATATAATTTAGCACTAACAGTACAACCAAAACCCAAGTTAAGTACATAAGCATTTAAAATGGTCTTGCTGTGGGAGGGTGGGGTATGTAGTGTGTGTATTGGTTTGGGGGTTTTATTTTTCATTTTTTTAACTGGACTAAATGAGAAGTGTTACAAGTAGGTCTACCATAAAACTGAATCTTTCCAAGATGCCAGTATTTACTCATAAAAGTGACCCATGAGAACAAAAAATGAAGTAAGAACATTCACAAATAAAATTATTTCTATATCTATGAACTGTATGGTCTAATAGTGAAAAAACCAAAATTTAATTTAAAAACATAGGATGTGAATCTAATAATTAACTTTTGACATATACTCAAGACTGCCTACAACCTCTTCTCCCTTCTACTTGTCCCCACTGCAAGGAAAATGCAGACTAAATCAAGAAGAGTGTATTAATATGCTTTAGAAAGGTACTACACATTCTGCAACTTATGTATCAAACATTTGTAACAAACCAAGCATCTCACCATTTTATTTCCTCCTCTAATGAAAATGGTCACAGCTCTGGAATTCTGACACTGTTCAATGAGAAGCATTCTGTCCTTCATTGTTCCAAATGAGATCTCCTGGACAACACCTGCAAAACCCAGCTTCTCCGCTGTGAGTTCACAGAAGCGAGGAACTATGCGTGCTCCAGTCGCAATGGTGATTAACTGAAGTTAAACAACCATCAATTATTTCAAGAAGGTTTTTCTGTTTTCTATAACATAAAACTAGTGGAAAAGAATCTGTCAAATGTCTACTCCAAAAGGTTATCTTCCCATCACTTGAAAGTATTTCAGGCAATGCTTTGTTTCTGCAAACTACAAGACTTAGGCAGAAACGTTCCTAGATGCCTGAGACTTCTACTAAGTAACATACATATAGTCCAATTATAAATCATAATCCCATTCATTGTAGGTTCCTCCACAAAGCCCAAATGAATTTTTCTCAATATCCACCTATGCACACAATTCTGCAGTTCTACCTAGAAAGCCTGAACTTTTAGCTGTTACAGCCTGTTAATTAAGAAACATTTGACACCTGCTGCAAAGCCCAGTTTTACTTACTTCTATTTCAGGTCCACCAACCCAACGAACAGCAGGCAGCTCATTCTGGAGCAGCAAGTGATTTGCCTCATCATCAAAACCCCACTGGCAAATAGCAAGGTTTGCACCAGTGTCTTTTATCTGAAGGCAACACAAATCATCAAACTTCTGATCAAAATTAACACAGGAAAGAAAAATAATGTCTTCATGGTTTTAATTCTCCTAATTTCTCAAAATAGAATTCTGAAAAACCCCCCTCTGGCATGCAGAAAGATAAAAATATATTTTAAACCAATGTGGTATCTCTCTCTTACATAAGCTTAACTTTTATTCATAGCATTACAATTGCTTGTATATTACCTACTATAAGAATTATTAGCTCACTTTCAGGAATAAATCAATGCACTATGCTATTCTGTGTAAAGGCTATGAAAGATGAAAACAGAAATGATCATAAAGACTACCTGCTTCACCATCTCTTCAAACTTCTCTTTTTCATATTTCTGCAGTGCCTTGTAATCATCCACAGACGTGACATCAAGCTTATGTTTGGTTTTAGGCTTAGGTGGTTCAAATGGACAAGTAAGGATTGCAATTTTAGCATCTTTTAGCTCCTGTGCAATTAAAAAAAAAAGGTTGAGTTTTGACCTCATTAGCACCTCTTTCTTATATTTGCAAAATGTATAGACATATATTTATAAACACAGGCACAAGAGGAAATGCAAAGATCATCTAACTTATTCTAAAGTGAAATTATAAGTAATTCTGTCAAGAATCCCTGTAACCCACTTAGAACAAATTCTAGAGCTTCTAGATGTTAAGCCCTTAATCTTTACCAGTGGTGCCTTTTCAGAATGTTTAAAACCCAGAAAAAACCTCAGTGAAACCATTATTCGCCTTATCCACTGTAACCACTGAGAATACTACTCATCTTTATAGCAACCTTTCAAGTATTACATGACTGGTATTTTTCACCAGTCTTTCTTTTTACAGAATAAACAGTCACCAACTAGAAAAATATATAAGAATAGTAAAAATTTTAAATTGCCTCCACTGTTCTTGAAGTACACTGCCCAAAGACTTGGAAACCTTACCTATAGTAAATATAATACAAGGACAGTTTCTGGGGTGGTCCAAACAGGGCAACATGTGAACTCATAATGGTTAAGAAGCATTTCTTGATACTGACTTTCGTTAAGCATATTAAACCTATCACACACTATGGATAACTATTTCTGCTTTAAAAAAGAACTTTGCACTTGTCCTCACTTAGTAGTACAGCAATTCCTCCCCCTGCCATAATCTCTCAATATTGTTGTAAATTCTAACTTGGTTTCTTCAAACATGAAGAATTTCATGATTCTTTCCCCTTCCTCTGTTGATAAATGGGTGAAAAGCCAAGCCAAACAACAAGTCTGTTTAAATATTTAATAAATGCTAGGACAGCATTTGAAGTAGGCTAGACAATCTCATTTAAGCCATTACGTATGAGACACACACAGGGACATCACTTACTTTAGGCATCTGTGGATGACTGAAATCTTTATCCACAATCACTCCTTTAACCAACTGTGTATCTTCCAGTCTACCTCCCACTTTCCCTTGTACTTTGATCAGCTCAAAATCAACATCCTTACGTTCCATGTCTGCTACTGTCAGTACAGCATTCACAGCAATTTCTGCCATTTGTCTGTGACAACGGTTAACTCTAGGTTTAAAAAAATACAATCAAGTTGCATTGTATTTCCTCAGTGTGGAAGAAAAAAGTGATTCTATTAATCTCAAACGACAGGCAGTGTCACTACAGCTAAAAACTTCTGTATGCTCCATTAAAAGAGAGGGTCCTGTCTGTTTGTTCACAGCAATAAAAGGTGCTGGATATGGCAGAAAACAGAACACACAGTATGGTTGGTGTAAACAGCCTTCGTGGACATAGTTTCAATACAGGTTTGAAACAAGTGAGGAGAACTAACTAGTTATAAACAGTCAAGTGTCAGAAACCACTGTTAAGACCATTTGGTAGAGGAAGCCCTTCCAATGTCTGAACTATGCACAGAATGCATAAAGGAAAACGAACATATGGAACTACCTAATTTAAAATCTTTTTAGGTTAAAAAAAAACACAGCAAAAGAAAGGCCTGAAATATAACACGTATAGTGGAATTCCCTATGATGCAGGAATCTGAAATTAACATGTTAGAATGAAACTGATTCTGCAGCTGTTCAACTTAATGGAATTTACATTTTAAAGACAAAGGATTCGCAGTTTCTTATCCTGAGACGTGAGTCCACTGGGAAATTATGAAACATAAAACAGCCTTCAGCAACACTCCAACAATGCAAACAATTTCATAATCCATCCGTCAAAACACCAGGATTTCTCCTTTCCACNGTAAAGAACCCCTCTACTTGCTAAGCAGAAAGAAAACAGCATTATGTTATGATCAAAAGGAAGCACAGGCACCAAGGCAGGACAGGTAGAAGATTATGGAAAAAAAATAAAGAGAAAAATGTTTAAAGTACAAAAAGGGCTCTCAACACTATCTTAAAACATAACCAGTGTCTTTCTGATTAAGACTTCTAATACAAGAACCTACAAAAACAGTGCAGCACAAATACTCTACAGACAGAAAAGCTACTGTTACTTCACCCGAAATTTCTCAAAATAGCCCAAAAAGCTTCATTTTAAAGCTGAAAAAAACTTAGTTAAATTTAAAATACTTTCTTACCAACGACTCCAGTAGTTCCATCCCCAATCTCATCATCTTGGGATTTAGCTAGCTCCACCATAAGTTTGGCTATCTGGTGATCCACATCCATCATATTCAGGATGGTAGCACCATCATTTGTCACAGTAACTTCACCATCCTTATCCACCATCATTTTATCCAAACCTAAAAAGATACATTAAAAGCATGAAGAAATCTACAAAATCCCCCCAAACAATTACGAAGACAGAGAACCATTAGAAGTGTTTCATTATTACCATTGGGCCCAAGGGATGTTCTCAGAGTACTTGCTACAGCCTTTGCTGCCATTATGTGAGACTAGAAAACAAAGGAGAGAGAAGGTAAATCGTTCTCCTGCATTCCAAAATCATCATAATAAGCTAAGAAAAATACAGCGAGTAACGCAAATACTGTAATTCAACTGACAACCGATTATGACTGAAAAAACTCTATGTGTATTGTTTTTATGCCAGAAACATTTCCTGGGGCTTTTCTTGTATTGCTTGCCCTGGCTCTGCTAAAGTATGCAAAAGCAGAACAGCCGAATTGACAGACCCCAGGTCTAAAGCACGGGAGCAACACTAGCAGGCACCGCTAAAAGGAGAAGTCAGTGCAATGTTACTCATCACGGAATCACCGTAGAAGGGTTTGGGTTGGAAGGGACCTCGAAGATCATCCAGTTCCAACTCCTTGCCAGGGGCAGGGACACGTTCCACTAGACGAGGTTGCTCAGAGTCCCATCCAACCTGGCCTTAGACATTGCCAGGGATGTGGTGGCATCCGCAACCTCCTTGGGCGGCCTGTGCCACTCTTCCTTCGCTATTTGTATCACCCGCTGTCACACCCGGTGCCGACCCGCGCAGCCACGGCCTTTCCGCGGGCCTTTCCCGGGCGCTCTGGGGTAGGGGGCTGCGGGGAGCCAGGGCAGCAGCCACGGGGAGGGGCGCGCTGCACCTACGGGCCGACAGCTCCAAAGCCCAGCAGCTCCGGGGCGGATTTACGGCACGGAGACCCCACGGACCCGGTGCCGCGGATTCCCGGCCCCGGGGGCGATGCCTTCTCTCCTTCCATCCCTCCCACGCTTGCGGGCCTAGCCCAGGCTCCAGCCGCCCTGCGCCTCAGGCGGAGCTGGCGATGAGCGCGGCACCGCCTCGTCCCCAAGNTTACGCTCCTGGTCCTTGAGGATGAGGAAGGGCCGTCCATACTCATCAAACGCCAGAGTGCCCATGGCCGACATAGCTCCTGCTCCCGCCGCCGCTCACACGCACGCACGCACCGCACGGAAGCCGCCGCTCCCGCCGTGACGTCACGCGCCGCTCCGCCCCTGCGCAGCCGGCACCAGCGAGACATATTTCGCGGGCGGGACCTTTGTGGCGCCCCTAGTGGACCCTTCTGGAAGCGTGTGGCGTGCGCAACCCCATCCCCATCTCACGGGAGCGGGCAGGCAGGATCTGCTCTGAGAGTGGAACACCGGCGCCGAGCGCGGCGGCCGCAGCGGGTGGCGTGAGTGCGGCGAAGGGCCGTGAAGACAGACACACGGCGGGAAAAGCGTGCGCGGCGCTCCGCTCCCGAGTGCCTTCGGAAAGGTTTCCTTTCCCCACCTCCCCCGCATATGGAAGTGGTACTGCCCTTCCCTGTAAGTGCTGCCGGCCGAGCATGACTTTGGGCTGGTGTGGTGGAGTTTGTGTGTGAATGCGGTGTTTGGGCGGCCAGTGCTGTATGTCTTTGTCCCCTGGAGGAAAGTTCCTCCTGGGACGAAGAACAATTCCTCCGGGCCGTTTCCCCTAGTGCGGGCTCTCGGGCGATCCGTGGCTGGCAGGTCCCTGCCCGTCCCGCCCTTGAGCTGTTCCGGGGCGCGCTGCTGCTTAAATGGAAACTGCTTTCCTGCCGTGTAACCTCGTGCCTCAGCTTCCCGGCAGCTGTAGCGTTTCCCTAGGGTCTGGGAATCGGCTAGAGGAATAGTGATTCAAAAAAATCATGGAAACAAACCTCAAAACTCCAGGGAGCATTGAAGTAGGTATGTTTTATTAGCAACGTTGCTAATAGAGGCCGGGGGGGTGTTCCCACCAAACCTGCCCGCCTCGGCTTTACAGCAGCCCCTTATATGTCACTTAACAATACATATTCATCAAGGAAGTGTACAGGAAACATACATATTGATTAAGTATCCGAGGGTAGGGGTGGTTAATGCAAATAATTTCCCGAGGCTTCATTAGCATGAGTCTCCTCCCAGTCTCCTCCCAGGTTCCACCCCTGGGCAGGGGGCTTCGGTGGTCTCGAGGCCGAAGTAAGAAGTCTTCCTCAGGTTGTCCTTTTGAACTCAGTATGCCTCTTATGATTAACATCTTCTTTTACTTACTTCATCGATTTTTGTAGTTGACCAATTTCTATCAGTGGAAGCAGATTTGTTCCTGTTCTTCCATTGAAGCTATAGTCTATATATTTATGGTGACAGGTCTCTTCCTGTCTTCCAGCTATTCTATAATCTCTATAATTATGGTGACAAGCCTATTCCTGTCTTCTGGCTTCATATTCTAGTTCTTGAGGAAGTAGGCAAGCTGGTTCCTCTTTGTATAGTTTTCCTTAACTAAAAACCTGCAGATTTTAGCATTAACTACTACATTTAATTTATATAAGCTAAAGCTGATACATACATTCAATTTATATAAGCTAAAGCTGATACATACATCCAATTTATATAAGCTGAAGCTGATACATACATAAGCCAAGCAATATAAGTGATAGGGTAAGCAAAGTGATAGGGTATAATATGTAAAAGTGTTAATTTCTCTGATCAATACATGATTTATTGGTTGTTTGGTTTTTTGTTTGTTTTTTTGTTTTTGTGTTTCTGATGTCCTGTGTCTCATTGATACAACATGGCACTTTGTCTCAAGTGAGCATTTAATAAAGCCATTAGCAAAAATACCTTCTGTCCGTTTCCAGGTGCGATGTTGGAGGTGGTAGTGCAGGAGAGCCCGCGGGAGGATGGCGAGGGTGGCTCCGGGAGGAGAAGCTGGGGGATGCTGGTCACGGCCGGTGTTGGCGGGACCTCGGTGGCCCTCTGTGCTCTGTCACCCCCTTCGTGACACCGGCCCTGAGGAAGGCGTGCCTGCGACTGCCGCTGAGATCCGGAATGTGCTGAAAATGTTAGAAAACAGAAGTGCCCCCCTAGGTGACATTGGCAGCGGGGATGGCCACGTTGTAAGTTACGGATCTTAAGCCTTCCTTTTATATCATGTCTCAAAAAATTAGCAAATGCTCTAGCTGTGGCTGCTGTTTTCTCATACTTATGAATGTCTTGTCTTTGGCATCCAGTGGTTTTGTGTGAGTCTTAAGCAAAGGATCAAAGCTGAGAAAGGTTTACATTCAGTTTAGGTGAGTAATAGATACTTTTTGCTCCAGTCTTGCCTCCAGCTTGACCAAAGCAGCACACAAAATTACATCCTCATTGTGGTGACTGGAGGGAATTGCACTGCATTCACGTGAATGACAAAGAGCTGATTCCACATAGATGTATAACTGCAGGGAATGAGGCCGTGAGATTAAATGGCACTGTGCTTTTGGAGCTGCAGTTCTATGCTTAATGTATAAAGGTGATAGAAGAGCAAAAGAGAATGAGAACTGACTGATGGATTACAAGAATAAAAATCCTGGTATTGTTAGAACTGTAGTCTTTGCACCTTTGTACAGTGCTGGCTTCCCCACTTTAAGTCCATGTGGTGTAACTCGAACAATCACCAAGAGAAATGGTGAGAATCAGGGAAGTCAGAGTAATACTGTTCTTCCAGGACATTGTTTGTACTGCAGTTTGTGAAATGTGGTGTGTGGTGGAGTTATTTTTGCAGTTGTGATGTTTATGTACCTTTTCTTCTCTTTTCTTCTCTGCTTCAAGTCGGTTTTAGCAACAGGATGGTGCATGAAGTGTGTTTTTGATGCAATCAAGCAAGTTTTTGAATGCTGCCTTTTTCCATGTTTCATGTGAATGAGTTCAACCATTTGTCCACACAAAAAAATATAATTTGGAAAATCAAATCTGTGAAGGTAGCTTGAATTGTGCCCAAGTAGGAAACAGAAACATCCCCCGCCAAAAAAACCCCACATAGGTACAAGAGAACTGTAGCTTTGGATGCTCTCTTTGCTCTCATTCTGACTGTTGACTCTCATCTGAGGCACCTAATTTGACTAGGTACTGCATGTTTAATTTTGATTATGTAGGTGCCTAAATGGAGACTGAAGACTGTTTGGAAAGCCAGGTGCTTAAAATTGAATGCTTGGTGCTTCCTTAACGCATCTGTCGTGAAGAAAGTCAGTTCGGATTCTTTTAAATATTTAGCACATAGTCAGGTGTAATCAGTAGATAAGTATGACAGTATTTTTGTTTTCAGGCATGGTAAAAAATGTCAGATTCTCTCAGTGAATATGCAAGTGCTTGTAAGTGATGGAAGATGCATTATTTTAACAGTTTGAAATACAGTGTCCAGGTAATGCTGTTTGAGAAATTCTGTTAAGAAAAGCAAACTTCATGATTTCACGTTGCCTGTTCAGGAATTCATCATTTACCAGGCATTTCCTGATTAAAACTTGGCAGTAACCTTTTAAATTGCATATCAAATCTTTATTCTAGAAACTGGGGCCTTTTTACATTTTTTAAAATGTAGATGAGCAGATTACTTTCAGTCTCTTTCTATTGGTACATCATTTTGGCTCTGATTTGGGGTCACTCAAGTACCTACCCCTCATTGCTTTTCAAATAAGTGGACTCATTTTGAGCATTTTTGCTTGTGTGTTTCACTATTCTTGCTGTGGTCAATTTTGGTACTCTTTAATTCCAGGATATATAATGAATGTGTTAAATTCAACTTTCACCTAAGTCGTAGATGTACTACAGGCTCACAGCCTTGCCCTGTGAATGCTTATGTTTTCATTTTGTTTATCTGAATGTATTAATTTCAATTGGACTTGTCATAATAGTAAAATGTAGTTTTGAGTTTTAGCTCACTATACTACTGTACTGCACTTTACTGTTGGGCATTTAAACCTGAGTGACTTACAAAAGTCTTTTAGTTTGATTTATATTTTAAATAAAACTATGTACTCCTGTTTAGATGAATAGGCTTTTATGTTTCTAAGTGAAGATTTATTTTCTTCCTTGTAGCAACAGCAGCTGCGAAAAAGGGATTCAAAGCTGTTGGTTATGAATTAAATCCCTGGCTAGTTTGGCATTCCAGATACTGAGCCTGGAGACATGGAGTACATCAGAATGCCAAATTTTATATTTCTGACTTATGGAAGGTAGGTAGTGAAGTATCTAAGAAAGAATCTGGGATAACTGACAGAGTAGTTTGGAAGTACTTTTCTGAAAGACCAGGAATACTGGCTGGCCACAAGATGCTGTATTGGGCTTTGAGCAAAGTACTTGTGCTGAGAGTCAAGTTTCTGTGGGCTTAATACAGTGTTCTGCTGGTTTTGTGCTTTGTTGAATTTCTGTCCTTTATCAGTAAAGGCTCCTTGAGCAAGCCTGTGCCTGATGAATTACGTGGGGTTTTTTTAGTGGACTTGGGGTTTGTTTTTTTTTTTCTGAGGAGGGCACTGATGGCACTGACTTGAAGAACCCAGACACTAGAATGCCTGGTAAGTTGTTATAGCTAGCTAACATTTAACATAAACTTAAACGATACATAATTTTCACATTTACAGGAGCTGTGAAAAAAAAAAAACAATCAGAACTTGAATATGAATAAAATTATGTAGGTATTTTCTAAATTAATGCTTTCTGTGCTACTAGAGTTGGTGCCATATTCTTGGCCAGGGAGTAGAAGTTTTTTGCTATTCAGCAGTATAAAGCTTTCTTTATGTGGAAATTTGTGTGACGAGAAGTTGATAGGGATCTCCTTTCATATTTTTAATCTAAATCCCTGTTGAAAGAAGTACAGCTAGAGGGATTGGGAGAAAAGAATGATGAGAATTTCTCCAAATATAAATGCCATTTTCATTAAGGCTTGTTTTAATTTTTTACTTTAGCTTTCTTTTTCCCGTTATAGAAATATTGTTGGTGTTGGTGTACCTCAAATGGGAAGTTTACTATTTTAGCACTGTGTAATTATTTTAATGCCAAGGCAT